>VWYK01028381.1:4384-29934 GCA_013399775.1 Semnornis frantzii | reverse complement strand
AATTTCTGAACCTCATCTAACTAATTTTCTATAAAGTTGTGGGCAGGGCTTTCTGGAAATAAAATAACTGCAGATTTTGTAATTCCTGTCTCGTGAATTCCCACAGCTGAGTCAAACACACACAACCGATCTCAGAAAAAAAGCAAAGGAATTCAGAGAGTACAGGGAGCTGACAAGGTTCTCTCATGCACATCAAGTTACAGATAGGTGAAAGTAAATTTAAAAAGGAACTAAATTGGGGTTTTTTTCACTATAAATTATCATCTTTCAAGTTGTCATCTTTTCTAACAACACTAGCTGGCTTTGACTAAGGAATTCCAATTCTTTTAAGTGCTCCTACTCCATGGTTTATCCATCAGATTGCTCCTCGGATACAACTAAATTTGGTTTATGGAATTTCAAGCACATGTGAATATTGTGGGTCAACTGAAAACACCCCCTTTAGAACTACATGCCACCTGAGGGAGCACACAGAATTAACAAACAATAAAAATCACAACTGAAGTGCACACAGATGCATCCTTTGCTAAAACAGGGCTGTGCCATTTCTTTTGCCACAGATTTACCTCAGTCACAGGAGGACAAATAAAATTTCCCAAAGCCAGAAGGTAGTCAGAGCCTGACTGAAAGCCCACAGAACCCATAGAAGTGTTAAGAACCTACAGCTAAACTGCTCCCTGGCTAGCACTGTCATATTAGTTCCAGAAATACTGCCAATATTGTGTCATTCCCACAGGAAAACTAATGGAAAGCTATTCAAAATGAGAATCCTTCCTGCAGGTGGGAAGGTATTTCTTCAATCTCAGGGTTAATTGCATCTCGGCTGTGACCTGGAGCACCCTTGTTATTTAAGTCTACAGCCTCCCAGGAGCACAGAAATCATGCTAAGTTATAGGGCATTTATACTCTGGAAAATGACTGCTAGATGCCAGCGTTGCAACTATTGTGCTCTTATTCGTGACATAAAGAGCACTTGAAAACAGGTTTCTTTCTTTTTCGAGCACAAAAAGATTGTTCACTGACTCACTTCAGCTCTTTGCCTCCCCTCACCATTTCCCCTGAGTTGCAAGGCTTTTCAACCACTTAGAACCACAAGTCCATCATTCAAAAGGACAGCTCCTAGAGCCAGGGACCACATCCTGCTCTCGGTTACACCCAGAGATCACTGAATTTGTGCCAGGTTTCTTCAGCTTCACTTGTGAACCAGAGTGCAGAGCATAGGCATGGAGGGACTAAGCCCACTCAATAGAATGGACCACCTGTGCTTTAATTACTATTAATAATTCTTTATTGATTCTTTTGCTAATATTAGCTGTTGGTAGGGCCATCACAGCATGAAGGAAGAAGAGGGAAAGTAATGGAAATTAAATTATAG
Organism: Semnornis frantzii; assembly: GCA_013399775.1. Lineage (NCBI taxonomy): Eukaryota > Metazoa > Chordata > Aves > Piciformes > Ramphastidae > Semnornis > Semnornis frantzii. Next base: position 28,559 of record VWYK01028381.1, on the reverse strand, counting down.
TCTTCAACCAGGCAGAGATACCTGTGCTGATATTATTCATGGACTCCAAAGTAACCTTGTGGTCAAAGACATGAAATGTTTCAACTTACACAACCTGTAACTTCATGAGGGAAACCTGAGGTGATCCTTTTTCCTCCTCTGTTTCTACTGCAGGTCTGAATTAACAATCTAAGCTCAGCTGTTTCCTCCCTTCTGCTCAGAGGACTCTCTGTACTTTTCAGCATTTTAATATTTAGTTATAAAAAGCATTTCTGACTGCAAAGCTAGCCTCATTTCTTTAAATCAATACCCTAACGTCTCACTGAAGCTGCTGGCAGAGCCCAGGAAAACAATCATTCCTAGCAAGTTGCTCCACTCTCCGAGGATGTTAATGTCAAAACCTAATTGCAACCACTTACAGCAGCCACCACTGAAAAGCCTCCTGCAGGTCCTGCCGAGTCAGCAGGGTCCTGCTGTGCCAAACACCACACTGCAATGGACCTTCCCTGCAGTGCTGGCAGCGCACAGGGCGTGCAGGAAGGAGCCCTGCACTCTGCAATGATATCTACTTTATATGCTAATTCTGTCACAACAGCAGCCTGGCAGAGAAACTGTGGTCTGGGTTCTAACTTCAGCCGCTCTCCAGAAAGAATTTAAGCAAGAACAAGAAGACACAATGCAGCAAGACTTGCTGGTTGCCAGCTCAGTGAACCAAAGCAAATCTATGTCATGGTAATTATATTTACACTGTAAATCTAGGCAATAGCTCTTCAGGTGGTATAAATTGGCATTATCTCATTACAATCAAGGAAGCTTTATTGATTTAGGTGAGCTAAGGCTCTTGTGTGAATTTCCTATCAGTTACCAACCTAAAGCTACCTCCAGACCCGAATCGACCCATGAAGAGTACACTTCTGGAATGTCTATAATTTCTCTTCACTCTGCAATTTTTATTACTAAGTGCTGAAAGTTTGGCCTATGGTATTCAATTTATGATGACTAAAATGTGTGCTAGGAACAGGTGCCCGGAACTCCAGGTCTCCTCACAGCACCAGCCTTAAAGCAGTAAATTACATGATTTCAGGCAAGGCTGTGTCAATGATTCCTATTTAAATGTTGGATTTTCAGGAACGTGGAAACTGCCCACAAGTTTTCCTTGGTACTGGGGCTTTGTTTGCAAGCCCCAGGCTGGCATTTAGCTGTTTTGAGAAAACAATGGCTTTCATATGCTCCCAGCCAAGCAGGCAGCAACCTGTCAGAAGCTTTTTCTTTTGTGTTCTTCTAGGAACTAAGAGCAGCTGAGACCTGGAAGTCAGTCACATGGACATTGGGCATTCCATAAACCATACCTAAACTAGTCAGCTACTGGAACAGAAAACAAGCCATCAGCATCTGGATGATGTTTTCTCCAGTCAAAATCTCCCCAGGCTAAGCTCCTGAGCCAGAGGTAGTGTTCCACTACTTCAAGTCAGAGGTGCAGCTTTCCTGGCTGGCTCATTTGCTGCACACACAGAACTTGTGCATCTATCAACAGATTATTTTCTCTCCTAAAAATACATCCTGAAATACTCACTTTAAATGCTTGTACTTCCAGACTGTGTACATGTACCCAGGGCAGAAGACATCCTTCTACTTTAGTGTACCCTGCTAATCACATGCCATCTGGTCATATATTATGTATTCCAAAGATACACATAATATATCCAAACACATACTGTGGGCATATTGTGGTGTGAGGAAAGAAGGGATATATCAGATGTATTCACACAAGTGTAAATAACTTCTCATCCAAAAGAGCAGAACAGTTTTAAGGTACAATGACATTTTGAAAGATCTGCATTATATCCAGAAATGAGTCTGAGCACTCAGTGATGCATTAATTAAAGACTTCATCTGATACCCATAAAAGTAATTGGAAAGACCTGCTGACTTCACCCAGCTCTGAATCAGGCCAAGTAGTACATTAATTGAGGGTGAGTTTACATCTGCAGCAAGCTGAAATTAGTTCTCAGGACAGTAAATCATGGTCTCATGCATTAAATACTAATGTACAGTTAATTTTACTTCTTGAAAGGTCTAGGCTAAAAAGAATGCATTTCAAAGCTACTCAATACTCAATGTTTTACTACTCAAACAGAAAAGCTCTGCTATACTGGGAGATTTCAACTCCACACATGAGCAGGCAGTGGTCTTGACAGACAAATGTAAAAGTTAAATAGCTGAAGAATTAAAAGCAGTACCAGCTGGCCCATTCCTTAAAAAAAAAAAGAAAAACAAACACCAAACACCACACACACCCCCAAACCCAACCAGCCAACACAAAAACCAAACCAGATGTTTTGGGGTTTTTAAACTCTGCTCTACAGTAAAGACATTTAACTCCTGGCTCCTTTGAGATTCTCACTGTGGGGTTGGACAGACACTCAAACAATTCTCTTCCACTGCTCTACCTTCTGCTGATCCCAGCAGAGCTTCATTAATATGCAAAGGACAGTATTTATTCAGCTGTGGAGGGTTTTGTTTTCAATTCCATTTTCACTGCCACTTGTTTCATCTCTTATTCAAAGAGAAGACTGTTTCATGCTTACATATAAATACAGTATAACAATTTACAAAAGTCACATAGCACTCCAACAGCACAGAGCAGAAAGGAAGCTGTTTGAAGGTCTTTTAAGAGAGATGGAGCAAAGGATACTGAATTGAGCAACTCCAGGGGCACCTAGGGGACAAGAGGAAATGGGCCATTCCTCACTGAAATCTCAGATTTAGGTTTGCATTGCTTCTGACTTTGCAGATTGCTCTGAAGTTCTTTGGCATATATAGCAATAAAAGATCCTCAAAGAAACCACACTGACTTCTGTAAGGGAGACAGAAGTATTGGCAAGGACAGAGACAAGCATCAGTAAGTTCTGATCACAGAAATCATCATGAAAGAAATATACAGCACACTGGAAAATTTTATTTCCCAGGCATTCGCTTTCAGCTGTCTTGTTGGGAGATAACATTTTAAGAGTAAACAGGATTACTGGTGCCCAATAAAGTTTAGAAGTGTCCTCCTTGGACAGTGGAGAGAGAGTTGATTTTCAGCAGTGTCTGAGCAGTCCCCCAGACCTCAGTCCCATTTCAAATTTCTCATGCTGGCCTTCAAGCATTTTAAAATCACTGTCACTTCAAACACCACAGGCCTATTTCACTTACATTGCAGCTAATTACTTGTAGCAGAGTTAACTCATTTGATCCACACACCAACAATCCACACAAATGCTGTCTGCAACTGCAATGTCAAGGGTTAGAGATCACCAATTAGACCATCATCACATTGCTGTAAAGGACAGATCAGAGACCACAGCCATCTGCTTTACTTGGGTGACAGTGGACTGATCCAACTGCATCCATTCATCCCATCCTTTTATGTCTATTGCTTTTCACAGGTTCAGTTTCAGATAAGATGTGAGTGATAGGGATGCAGTTTCCTTAACAGACAAACCTTTGAAAGGACATGACTAGAGTGTATTGGATTTTCAAGGAAGGCACTGCACCATTGCAGTGCTAATTCCCTCCTCCCCCTTCCCAAGCCCATCTGCCTTCTTACCTGTCCACAATCTGCAGATCCAGTTGCTGAGAGATCAAGTTTTGATTCCTGTATATGCCAGATTTCAGCATCTCTAACTACAAGTGAGACACTCCTACACTCTGCAGGTTCCTGGCTTCTCAGTAATTACTGCTCCATCACTGTCCCTCAGGGGGAAGAAAGGTCTGCTCTTGCCCCATTACCAGCTGTCTTCTGATATTACTGTAACTCCTGTCTCCCTCGAGGCATTCTTGCTACTGTTGACCCTGTATTTTCTGATATAATTTGTGATCTTCCTCATATCAAAAAGATCAGAGACATGGATTTGTACATACAGCTCACTCATCTCTAGCCCAGGTCTCTGACTTCTGTTCATGCTGCCAGAGCCTGAAGTCTGTTTCTACCCTCCGGACTCCTCTATATGCTGCATATCTTCCATGAACCTTTGCCAAAATGCAGTTTCCTGCAACTTTAGCCTTATTGTCACAGCTTAAAATATTCAGTGCATTGTGTTCAGAGCATGAAGCATCCTTTCTAGAACACACTGGAGCCCAGATGCCCTTTGAATTCTATTTCTTCCATTAGCTCCATTCCCAATTCCCCACCCAGGGGAAAAAAAAGTTTGCTACCTCTGATCCAAGATAAGAAATGCAGTCAATTTCTTTTTCATTTAAAAGTGTCATTTCCTTACTTCCAGTTTTCTATTATCCCCACAGTTCATTCTTAGGAGACTGCCACCATGCTGGGGATAGTGGAGCTCAAAACCTGAACACAGGTCTGTCTTGGTAGCACTGCATGGCAGCAAGCAGCACTGTAGGAATGCCAGTCATGCAGGCTATTTACATGGGGGGCTCATAAAAGCCCAGATGTTTTTCTAGTTTCTACTTTGGAACAGAGCAGACACAGCTATATTTGATAACCTAAATTAAGTCTACCCTTAGCTAAGGTCAAACAGTCTTTCAATCTCACCTCTGCACTAAGAATCAACACAGGCACTGAGTTCAGCTTAAGCCATCCACATCAACAAACTCCAGTAGTGTGCAGACCTTGGGCACAAGGGCAAGTTTTTATCATTGACACAATTAGAACACTGCATTCATTATTTCAAGAGTTTGTTGGTTTGGATTTTCTTTTACTATCCTGGTGCATCAACTTCAATGATCCTGTCTTGTGGTAACTATCTCCAGTCTTCCTTCATGGCATCTCTGGACTCCAGCCATCCATTTTCACAATCACAGCCTTTCAAGCCAGGCCTACTGAGATACAGAGGTGAAGAAAAAGGGAAGGGAATGAAATGAGACAGCTTTTCACTAAACATGTTGCACCAGGCACTGCCTCACCATGTCATTTCTTCCTATTGCAGCATACTGTGCTATACCTTTTTTTACACATGTGTATGAGAAAGCCTGAGTGCAATCCAGCAGGAAGTCTGTTGACTGGCCAAGAGGCACTGTTTGGTTTACTGTTGGCTTCTACTGATGGACACAAAATGCAGACTCAGTCTTGCATCTAGGTCGATAGATCTTGTAATGTACTAAGTGTGCTTTGAGGTATATTTGTTACTACAAGAGGTTGGGAGTACAGCTTAAAGAAAGCAAGAAAGGAATGCAGCAGTTTCTCTTTGAGCTACTTTACCTCTACTTTTCTTGAAACAAATTATTCTTTATGAAAAAGAGCATTTCTCTCAGTCATGTGCTGTTGACAAGTGTGTGATTTGGTCACCCACACTTTATGAAGTTGTTCTTGCAAGTTTTTTCACTGAGGTGAATGTTTTAAGCTATTACAAAATCATTATTTCCTTTAAACCAGTTTTAAAACCTGGGCTTTAAAGAGCAAGGTATTAACTCATCCCCAGCAGTATCACATTCCTTGTCCCTTTGGAAAAGAAACTGAACTGGGCCATATTAAGCTGCTGGACCAACTTTCTTGGAACCCTCGTGTTTCCAAGCATTTATTAAGCAGCTTGGCTTTGCTATTCACAGTGAACACAGGTCTCCCAAATCTACTGGCCAAAGCAGTGCACAGACTGGTGCAAAACTGGTTAGAGAAAGCTGCCCAATTCATAAATAGCACAGTACTTGAAACGGTTTAACTGAGGGATTTACACTAGGGAGTTGCTTCAAGACCAAAAGGTAAATACAGTGTAGGTATAAAGCTACACAAGTGTTACCAAAAACTGAAAGGAACACATTTGGTGAAGGTCCTGGATGTGCCAAGAGTCTGCAAATACCTCCACATAAGAAAAGGAAGTGAATGGTCATTCACAGAGAAAGGTGACAGCATAGAACCATAGAATGGTGAGGTTGGAAGAGACCTCAAGGATCATCCAGTTCCAACCCCCTGCCATAGGCAGGGACACCTCCCACTAGTACAGGTCACTCAAGGCCTCATCCATCTACATCTACTGTCCAATGACACATATCAGGAAATTGGCAGTCTGTTTATTCACATGAAACGTCTTGCATGGTGAAACCCTGATCTTGACCACCATGTCTAGATACTGCAGAGATGTGAAGTTCTTTACAGTGAGGATGGTGAGACTCTGGCACAGGTTGCCCAGGGAGGTTGTGGTTGCTCCCTCCCTGGAGGTGTTCAAGGTCAGGATGGATGAGTCCTTGAGTGACCTGTGCTAGTGGGAGGTGTCCCTGCCTATGGCAGGGGGTTGGAACTAGATGATCCTTGAGGTCCCTTCCAACCTTACCATTCTATGATTCTATGAGATAATGGCTAACAACCTCTGAAAGCATTAGCAGCAGACTCAATTTCTTCAGTATAAGGAAAATGCAGCACCTTATTCTAAGTTATGCAGGCTTATTTCCTGAAAATATAAATATTATATACATATATATATAAATACTGCTTCAAAAGCTAGAAATATTTCACAACTATGAGCCATACTTTCTAAGAGCTAATTAAATTGCTCCAGGACTGCAGGTTGTCTAATGCCAGAAAACAAGGAAATAGCAACCATGATGGTAAGAGGATCACACCAAACACTGATGTAGTAAGAGCTGTAGAGAAGTCTACCCAACTTTCCATCTGCAATACAAAGTCACTGCATATAAATTCTCCACTCAGTGCAGGCAGTATGCATTTAGTCCAATTCCTTGAGAACTCAGACTCTTATCTGTATGCAAGCTGCTTTTGTTCTGAGGCTTTCTTCATGTTCTCCCTCTCTTCTTAATTAACAGAAAACAGTTATGAATATTAAAGAAGAAATCAGCAACAGTGTAAATAATTTCTGGGTGTTTGTAGATTCCAAATTTAGTTTTTAATTAACCCCCAGTGGTTTAGAAAAAAAACAGTTGAGAAGAAGATATCCTTTCAAAATTTCCCTTGTGTTTAAAAAAGGGAAAAGAGAGAAGGTAAGGCCACAAAATGGAAGTTTGGCATCACAGACACCAGTATCATATGAAGATGTTCCTCTGACATTATTTCTCCTTCACTTAGCTTGGTTTCAACACAACTCAGAGACTGCCTCCTTCATTTAACAAGGAGAGCTGGCCAAACACTCTGTACCTATGATAACACAGGCCCACCTTCTACACAGCTAGAAGTGTCCAACTCTGGACACTTATCCTGTTAGATAAAACCAGAACAGAAGAACTAGTCAACCTCAGAGATCAGCTGAATCCCACATTGTTATCCTTGAGCACAGTTGATACCAGATGCTTTTGAGGAAGATGCTAAGAGCCCTGATGTAGCCATTACAGAATCTATCTCTTCATGGGTATGTCCCTTCATCATCCAAGTCCTATGGCCTTAAGGACTTGCTTTTGATTTGTGTAGTTGTTCTCACATCTAATCTGTATGTCCTTGCTAAGCATTTAAACATCTAGTCTTAGAGCAGACCTGGCCAGTCTATCCTCCTTCAACTCTCCTCAGCAATCAAGGTCACAGAACAGGCTTTTCTGGAAAGGAAATTCCTTACCCACTTTCTAAGGGGTTGCTTTTCCAGTGTTTTGCCATTAATGTGAAACTGCATGCCTTGTAATGAATCACTGCCACATAGGCAGGTAAGCATCTTTGTATTATATCAGTAGGAGCAATTTACCTCCACTTACACTTCTTGAAAAGATACAATGAAGGAAACATTCCCTTACCACCGACCCGTGTGCAGTAAGCCCTGCTGAGCCAGAAGGGGTTCTGCACGTGAGACAACCTGAAGACAGACACTCCAAGAAATCTAATTTAAAAATGCCTCAGGAAAGCTTTAAATTGCACTTCCCAGTGCATGCAATGGGGTAGATCAGCTTCTCCCTTGTGCATAACACCCATTAGTGTTAATTTGAGCTATCTGTGTTCAGAGGGAAGAGAACACAGCCTGCTGCTGCTGAAGGAATCCCTTGGTTTCTCACCAACACTACTTTATCCCCTCTGCTTCTTCACATGGCCCCTGGGCACATATGTACTGGAGAAATGTTCCATGTTCTGCAGTTAGCCTGAAAGCTGCACCACAGGCAGAGATTTCTAATACAGCAACCAAAAAGGTACCCTCAGACCAACTGACAGACACTGATGGCCTTTGTCACCTCTGCAAGAGCTGACTGACAACATACTTGCATAAAGAAGATACAGAGAAAAGGCTATTACATGTGAAATATGATTTTTGGGTACAAATGTTGAGGTCTTAGAAGTACAATCAAGACTAAACCCCTGTGAAGACAGCAAGCAACGAGCAATGCAAATGCTGTAACCCCCAGAGAATTACCAGCCACACTGAAGCTACCTTGCTGCTTGTGCAAGGCAACACTGAAAGCCTATTTTATCACACCCAAAGTGGAGAGGTACACAGAGGAACAGTTTTCCATGGGAATATAGCTCTGTGCAATACACCAGAAGGACTCCAGTCAGCTCATCACAACAGGCAGAGGACCAAGAGCTGGGTCCAGGCCTGGTAGAGGGTATTCACCAAGACATTTACAGTGTAACAACACTATTAAGACAACACACCTTCTCTCATACAAAAAGCCTCTGCAGAGTAAAGTGGATGTCCTAAATAGAAGCACCACATACCCAACAGGTGCAAGTCTTTGCCATTGGGATTCACTGACCAACAGCAGGTTTGGCCCAGGCAAGCAGTACAAGCTCTTGTACCAGCAGTGGTAGATGGAGAAGAGAGAGATAAGGAAGGCAGACAGTCATGCATGTTGATTTGGCCTCACACACACCTCTCACCAGCAGCATCACAACTCTGCCTTGCCATGGATCTGGCTGACACTGCCTGCTCAGGAGCTGGACAGGCAGCAAGAAGTCAGTGTCAGATGCTCAGCATGAGGAGCCTTGCCACAGCTGAGTGACAGCTGAGGTTTGGGAAGTCACCTTCCCACACAGGCTGGTTCTCATGCTAGCTAGGCCATTAGCAATCTTCAATCCCTACACGTTAGAGGTTAATCCTGCCTGAGGCAGCATTAACTTACACATTAGCTGGTTTATGTAATAGCCACAGTGCTGGGAAAAGTGTCACCTGGTACAAATATGTTCCCACATGACTGCAGTCACTTACCCAATTACTACATTCTCTGCTCTCTCTTGAAGAGACCTTTTCTGTGCAGCTTTACCTCATGAGGCTGGAATTATCATGGCAATATCCCACAAAGGTGCTTTTCTCCTGTGCACACAAACTTTGAGCCTGACTTTGGGGTGTCTCCACCAACACACTCATCTGGTGGTGCATGAGGAGAGAGCAACGTGGTGCACCCAGGCTGCTGTGGACCAAACAGCAAAAACTTGGGATGCTCTTATGAAAAGCCCTGCATGCAGTTTGCTGTTAGCCATGGGGTCACTGTAAAGGTGCTCTGTATTTGCAAAACCACACACAGATCAAAGCATCCTGAATTTCAGGAGGAGTGCTGATTTATTTAAAAAATGCACACTGAGTGCCTAATTTAGAAACTATTTATAGCCCAGCAAGGGAGCAGAAGCTCTACTGTTTTACTTACAGACTGCCCATGCAAAAAAAAAAACTGCAAAACAAGTGTTTTAAGAACAAGCTGGTTTGATTCTCAACTTTTGTAAATCAAGCAGCTTCACTGGTTCCAGTTCTATGTGCACAAATCCTTCTGTATTTATGAATAATAAGCACTTTTTCCCCCCCCAGATAGTCAGAAGGTGATTACATATCTTTCTCTGCCACCTCCAAAAAAAATAATATTTCATCAAGATACCCTCTTGAAATAGTTATACCAACAGCCTGTTCAATTGCATGTTCAGATATCACTTACAGAAACATCACAGGACAAAAAGCATTTATAGAAATTAATGCAAGAGAGTCACCAGAATAAGAAAACCAAAATTGTTGTAAATAGGCTTCTGAAACTGTTTCACAGGAAAGCTGCTAATGAAATCCTCAGAGAGACTCAGCAATCGTTAGTTCAACAATTCAATTCAGGATCTTTTCTCTTTTTCTTCACCCCCACCCCTCACATTTTCAGATGCTCCCCAAGGTGCCTGTGCTGTGAAAGTACCTTTACTAGAAAACAAGTTCAAACTAAACTTAAAAGAAAATGTATTTTATGTCATTTTGATAGGGTGAGGTTGTCACCTTATTGTTCAGTAACATCCCCAGCAGATCAGCTGCTGAAGAACCAAGCAGATGTCAAGCTGAAACAAAGTTACCCAAGTCAAGGTGCTAAAGCACTGCTTCCCTCTTCAGCAAGTGCCCCTGACCAGACCATCCACTCATGGGAAGTTTGTAAAATCCTTTTTGCATGCAACCTAATCCCCAACTAAACAGGATACCTCCATCCAAGGCTTACTACTGTAAAAAAATTGGTTTTCTTCCCCCAAGGCCATTTGACATGCTGTTGCTTTTACTTCAAAGCAATCAAAACCCAAACCAGGGACACCAGAGCAGAATATGCCACTAGAGCACAGCACCAGGGCGAGACCCTTCCAACGTGTCTGATTGCTCAATCACCAAGGGTCTAAGTTCCTTCATCAGCAGGGCTGCCACCACTCCCCTCAGCAGGTCCTTGTACATTCTGATTGCCCCAAGGGACAGGATTTCTCCTGTGCCTCTGAAATTCTATCTTTTTTTTAACCTGCCTCATTAGGAGCAGCCTGGTTGATATTTCAGCCGAGAATAACAGAATTAAACACCTTGCACAACTCTTCACTGTGATCTATGCACTGCTGAAGAGTAACAGTATCCCATAGCAAGGCAAGTACAGTCCATCCATCCTACAAAGTGCTCAGAGCCTCCATTATCACTGGGATAATCTACTGCACTTTCAGCTTAAGAGCACTGCCACGTGTTGATGGCTTGCAATTTGATGGGATTTCCGTTCATTAGTAGCAATAAAAGAACCACTTTTTGTTCATTAAATTATTCTAAGTGACAGAAGGGAACAAAACCTTTCTTAAGGCAAACATATGCACAGCTGCCTTTTTTTTTTCCCCCTCTGCAGTTGGGATCACCCTTCTCAGGACATTAATATTGCAGTAGAGGATGTAGATTGCTTTTTCATTCTTAATTGGTGCTTTAAAAAATGCTCTCTACTGAAAATACTGATTGATTTGGTGCTTAAATGAACTTGTTCATTGTAACTGCAAATATCTTGAATACTAAATAGCTCAAAATAATAAAGAGGTAGTCTCCACCTAGAAAAAGTGCTATTAAAATTAAAACTTGTTTCATAGCATCACTGAATAAATAACACGAAGGAAATCTGAATTAAACCTGCCATAATTGCCCTTCATTTTTGTTTCCTGCCAGCTTTAAGGGATCAAAAATTATCAAACTACTAGAGAAAGTTATGAATAATAATAAAATCATGTTTATTGTATTTTCCTTTCGCTTTCTGAGTCTTTTCAGATTCCATTTTTGCTGTGTTTTCTCTGTATCTACAAGACCTAGTATGTGGAGGGTTTAAAAAAAACTAATAATTGTGTAGCAACAGCCAAGTGCAGACAATTCTGGCCAGAATTACATTATCTAAGACAAAAAGAAAAAAAAAAATGATGAGAGTTTAGAGTTGGTTACATTTCTACTTTTTCCTTCCCTCAGTTGAGTGTTTGTTCATCAGCCATTACAGGTGTGCATGAGGGCTGCTACCAGGTGTTGCAACAACAAAAATCACATGCACATGAAAGGTTCTGATGACTGGAGGCATGAAAAGCAAGATTTTCTTCCCTCTTTAGTGTGCCTCAGTAGTCTTCACAACAGAAAAGGGACACCTCATCCATATCAGAGACCATTGCTATACCAAATAACCTGCACGAAGCTTAACAGTAGTACCGACACAAGAAACCTGCAGAGGGACTGGAAAACCACATGGTTGGCATTGAGTTTGGATAAAACACACTGAGAAACATCAACACAGGCACCTTTGAATTTGAGCAAAAGAAGGAACATTCAAAAGTTACCTGTGGGTGAGCTTCGCTGCCTGGCAGGGTCCTGAGTGTCCTGCAGACGTCAGGGGCCACAGGCAGGGACAAAGTTAAAACTGCCCAGGTGAGTGCAGGCATCTCCAGGGCTGCAGCCTGGGCTCCTGCCATGCTCAAACCTCTCTTCTGGGCAAATCTTCTCTTTCCCATGTTCATGTTTAGCTCTGCTGACCAAGCCCAGGCAAGGAGAAGATGCAAAGTTGATGGCTGAGCAGCTAAAGAAGTGTATGAGCCCACTAATGCCTCTTTATGGGCAGGGCAAGGAGGCCAGGCTGGGCAGGGCGGCTCCCAGCACACCCACCCAACAGGCTCTGATGAACATTGGCTTCAGCTGGCTGCTGCACTCAGGTGTATTTATCAGCATCTCACAGCACTGCCTAGGGAGGAAAAATAGGATTGATGTATGCTTATCTAAATATTATGTATCAGCTGAAAAGACAAATGTGATTTATGGTAGGTTCTCTGAGGGTGAGAGTGAAAAGGTAAAAATAAAGTTTATTAACATGCTGCAAGTTTATGGTCATTATTTCTGCTCAGCTCATTTGTCCAATAGAAGCATATAGAGGCCTCATTTAACAGCCCTTGAGGGTTTTAAAAACTTGTGTGGGCTTCATTCAAGGTCTACCAAGCCAGAAGCAAACAGGTAAAACAATCTACAATTTCTGCTTGTTAATGATTTGGTTTCCTCAATGTAAAGAGGCTTTAAATCAAATCCAAGCCTGAAAGCTCAGCTTTTTAATGGAGTACCCAAAACTGAAAGTTTGACATTTGAAAGCACAGGCTACATGTCAGTACTTTTTATCTTCATTTTGCAGAAATGCATTTATTCTTCATGTGACTCAGTGTTATGTTTTGTTTATCCACTCCCAATTCTGCTCAGCAGCATTGTTGATAGTTTCATCAGGAGTGGTCAGAACTCAGGAGGAGAGGGTTTAGGGAAGTCAATTAACATCGCTGTAGAGCAAAGCCCAAGAGAGGAATGGACATATGGCAAACACTGAGGTGCAATTTGCCATTTTTTAATTTCTTAGTAAACAGAGTGAGCTGGAGGACAGTCTTAGTTGCAGCAAGATGAAAGACCAGCTCTAGAGCTTTACTAATCTGGCCCCAATTAAAATTCATAGATGTTTTACATGTCAGGAAACTTAACCTCATGAAAATACACAGGAATGAGATTTTTTGAAAGGGATTCTTTTGGTCTACCAAATATTTGCTTTCATTATACATGCATTAGACTGGGAGAAGCACTGGAAGGCTGAATTTGGGCTGTTTAATGTTAGACACAAAAAATGTCCTAATAGGTTATCAAATTCATATCATTGCACCACTAGAAGCTTGACTCATGTTTATTTCTCCCTATGCACCTCAGTCAGTGTTCATAGCTGCTTCAGAGCAGTCAGGTAAGAGTTCTGCTAATAGTGATGAATCCACAGCTTCAGCACACAGCTAACACCTGCCAGGACTTCCTTGCTGAATGGAGTTTTCTCACTATGATAAAGAGAAGTATGCTCACAAGCACAGGCTTCTCAGGGTACTGCACAGGTTTCCCAGGATACTGGCACATCCCACTTTGCAAAGCAGTGTGACCTTCTGGCCATTCATGTCCACATCTGAGAGGGCTCACATAGAATCAACCAGGTTGGAAGAGACCTTCAAGATCACCCAGTCCAACCTATGGCTTCATCTTGCCATGAGGAGACAAAAGAAAGCATGCAGACACTTACCAATGCCCCATAAGCCCTGAGTACAGACAATGGGACACGATGCAGCAGCAGTCAACTTCCATTTAAACACCTTTATGTTTGGGGGGGGTTTGACCCACAACAGCAGACTCAAGGAAGGGAATCAGTACAAAGGCAAATGCCTGCATATTCAGCTCAGAGCAGTCTGAGGACCTTTCAGCAATGAAATGGAAGTACAGCAAATAGCAAGTGTGGAGCAGGTACCTGTAGCTATAAAACAATAATGTTTGCAGTATGGGATATTCCTTTTTTCATTTTTCCACAGATGTAAGCTCTCACCACTCGAATTTCATTAATTCCATGCAGTGCCTTTTTAAATCCACATGGGCAGTATTGTTCTCTTTCTTCTGGTGAAGCTTTTTTAACCAGCCAACCAATGTCATTGTTTAGATATGCACTCTGTTCCTCATAATTCAAACAAAGACAAAAAACCCAACAAGTTTTGACCTTTCTGGATTTTTTACATTCCCTTTATCTTTATGAAGTTGTCCCTTCTTATGAGACAGCAAGGCAGGCCACCCATTGATCAACAAGCCACAACATCAAGAGCAAGATAAGATGTGACAGTGGTTCTGGCAGCTGGAATGAAAAATGAATCTGTCTGTCTCTAGCTGGCCAATTCAAAACCAGGTTAACAGTACCTGAAATTCATCACTATCTAATGTCTTTGTGAGATGAGACTGATGTCAGTTTAATTTAATAGGCCAGGCTGAAAAATGCGACAGTTCAATAATTGATTCATGAGTGGATTAGACATCACAGCCTCAGGGGTGGCAACATCCACCAAAGAGTGGGTACCACAGCCAGGGCAGGAACAGCATTAGCTGCCTCGTTTTGGCTCAGCCTCCAAGTCTACCAGGCACCCCAGCCTGCAGCAGAAGTGGGCAGATGGGCCCATGACTGAACACACCTTGGAAATAAAAGCACAGCCAATGCTATCCATTAGGAGAGCAAGGGGAAACTGGTGCTGAAGATAGCTGCATAGTATATCCTGCTGGGAATAAACCAAAGACTACAAGGTACAGAGCTGTCAGCCAGGTGCTTTCTGCAAGGGCTGAAATACACTGAATAAATAAAGGGAGAAAAGGGAGATGAGAGTCCTTTTATGTCTCAGAGATGTTCTTGCTGACTTTCCTCCTTCAGGATAGGTGCAGTCTTCCTGCCTTCCTGGATACCTGCAACAGCAGTCACTCTTGTGCTGCTGTTTGCCCTCTTTGCTCTTTCACCCCAGTTTCCTTTTGTTTGATAGCATGTAGTGATGCACCAGCTTTCCCAGACTGTCTCCCAGCTAATCCCAGCAATCCTCCAACTCCATAATGCTTCAGCAAAGCCTCACTTAGATTATGACTGCCCTACCTTGGTATCTTTACAGATAACTGGCAAACCACTTACTTGGGAGAAGGCAGTCATTAGGATTTTTTGGATCTCCATCTTTTCTTCACAGATTCTGAATGGGGATACAGTAATGTTTGCACAATACTTTTTTGGTTTTCATTCCATTTGTAAGGACAGGCATGATAAGCTATGCTGCACTTCACTGTATCAACATGAAAGAGAAATTCACTTTTATCACATATTTTAGTTAAAACTTAATTCATCTTTTGCCAGAAAACAGTAGTTATTAGGATCAACACTGCGTCATTTATAGAGCTCCTCCAGATGTTTAATTGGAACAGAAAAAAACAAAGCAATTCCAACAGCTAAAATTCCTGGCTGGACACAGGGAAGTGGCCCAAGCTGACTGTTGTAGAGCTTTTAGCACTCTAGAAGGTACCGCAACAAATTTCCACCTTTGGAAAGCAGATATTTTAGATGGAAAAGGGGAAGAAGTTTCAGGAATCCTACAGTATTAGCTGGTTTTTAAAAGTCCCATCCAAGCCTCAGTTAAACCAAACTAGACAAACTCAGGAAGAGGGTTCTCCCTTGAACTCACCTCCAGCAAAGCCATGCCCTCATGAACACCTCCAGTCTGCTCCCAAGTCTTTCCCATCACAGTGGTTGCTCAGCACTCCTTACAAACCAGCAGCTGACTTGACCAGAGCAGCTTGCAGCATCCTGTTTGAATGCCAAAGATCTCATCTCAACCTGTCCTTGATGATGCCACTAAAAGAAGTTTAATGGCATTTTTTTTACCTAATGTTTAGAGGACATAGACTATTTTTTACCCTATAGATTTAATATATGGATATGAAGATCGAGAGCAGAAGCTGAAGAAATTCATGAGCTTATTCTGCTTCTTACTTTAGTAAGAGAATAAAAGTAATCAAAGTTGGATACTCTTGAAGCACACAGGTCCAATGTTTTCGAGATAAGGTTAAGAATTAAAGTGATCCACAACCATTATAAAAAAAAATCTATTCTCTTTTTAAATGGGCATTATCTCAGTTGCTTTTCTTCCTAGAAACAAAGCTGGGGTTAGACTCAAATATGGATTAAGCTTTAATATCCAGACAATGTATAAACAATATTCATTAACCCCTCCAACTCTAATGACCCAAACAAAGTGTACAACGTGTGAATTACTAAATAGAAACTTTTAAACATACAAGCACAGAGTCCTTGCTGGAAACAACACAGGAACAGGCATAGCTACCAAAAAAAATTCACTAGTTTGCTTCACAAAGCAGGAGTTCAGCAGTGTTCCCTCATCAACTTCCATCACCTTGTTATAAACAATTCCAACAATCTGTGTGCCCATGAATGAAGAGCTGCTGTATCTGGACTTGGATTTACTGCCATCATCAAGACAGAGCATTTTAAAGCCATTGGTCACTACAATTGTTACTATGATTTTACTGGCCTCAGAGCCTTAGGCTTAAGCCAGCTCAGGTCTCAACAAGTGCTCTGTAAACTCATAGAAAATAACAAAATTACAATGGCAACTTCTGCTCCCCAGAGCTTACAGTGGTAAGGCTAGCTAGGCAGCATCATGAGTTTTCATGGCTTATAGGCTCCAGCAATCTACTGTTCTTTTTGAACTCTATACACCCTCATTTTAATCTTTGCTTTGTTTTCTTAGAGCACTTCTGGAGCACTTTTTTCCAAGAAAATGTGAAGTTCTTCCTAATAAACTTGTTGCTCAAAGGAAACCAGTCTGTTGCCTCAAAAGCACAGAAGTCCACTTGAGAAGTGAGCTCTAAAATTCACCTCATGGTGATCCAACTTCTCTTTAGACTGTAAGGGACAGATTTTCACCTCACATGCTTTCAGCATTTCACTGAAGTCCTTGATGTAAACTGCCAGAGCATCAAGGCCAGGGTTTGCCTCAAGCCATCTTGTCTCCCAGATTAAAATAGAAACTGAATACAGCTCAGGTAAGAGCATTTTTATACCTGTAATGGTAAATAAAAGTATTCATGCTTGATAATACTTAGCAAGAGCAATAAGAGATTGGCTGCCCTCTTACATGTACAGGATGTTTATCTGCTGAGCAAAGTAACAATCCAGCAATTGTGTGTGGTTACAGAAGATCTGCATTCTAAATAACACCAGGTAGAAAGTGCAGATAAAGAGACTTCTCAGGGTGCTTCTCTCTCTCTTTCATGAGTACACATGTACACCTCAGCACTGCTGAGGATTAAGAAAATCAAACACTCACAGAGACTTTTAAATTTCAACTTATCAGCAAGACCAATTCTTTCTCCTACCAACCAAGTCCTTTATACATTGCAGCACACACCCAGAGATCTATGCAGGCAACAGGAACCTTTTTCTGGCACATATGGTGTCACAGAATCACAGAATTAACCAGGGTGGGAAAGACCTCTAGGATCAGCAAGTCCAACTTATCACCTAGCCTTTCTAATTAACTAAACCATGGCACCAAGTGCCTCATTCAGCCTCCTTTTTAAACACCCCCAGGGATGGTGAGTCCACCACCTCCCCGGGCAGCCCATTCCAATGGGCAGTCCCTCTTTCCAGGAAGAATTTCTCCCTAATGCCCAGCCTAAACCTGCCCTGGTGCAGTTTGAGACTGTGTCCTCTTGTTCTGTCACTGGGTGCCTGGGAGATGAGATGTCAAACATCTCCACTTTCTCTCATATGTATTTCAGCACTCAAATTCATGTCAATAATTCTTCTGCTGACACTGGCAACACAGGAGATATACTTCAGATGAGAAAACTGAAAAAGAAACCCAGATTAAAAACACTGCAGGAAAGTTTGTTTAAAAAAAAAAAAAAAGAATTATTTTACAAAGCCAAAGACATAAGACAAGGTCAGTAAAATGGCACAGTCCTCCTGTGAAGGAAATACTTCCTGGTGCTTTGGCTCTGTGTCAATGGCCCCATCTTGTGTCCCAGTTATTTTTAAAGCAGGCTTTACACAGTAAATAAGGATGGAGGTGGGAAAGAGAGGGGGGAAAAACCCACCAGTCTCCTCTTAGGAAAATAAGACTTAATTAAAGAGTCTGCCATTTCTCTGCACTTAATTAGGGCTAACACAGCTGTTAATAAGTTTCTGATTGATAGTAAATCTGATGCCTGCACAGAAAACTACTTACTTGGTTCAAAGATGCTGATAGCTTCATACAGGAAAAAAAAGATTCTGTTTTGTAATTGTGCATAATGTTAATATTTGAAACATCCTTAAGGGTGACTGTACCTATTAAAATTTCATGTCTGAAATGAGAAATAAATGAATCGGTGTTGCATTTTTAAAGGATCAGATTACTGTTGATTAAAGCTTTGTCTACACTTGAAATTTCCCAGTAGAACAGCTCTACTGGTGGTTGCAATAATAGGAGGACAAGGAGAGATAGGCTGCAAGCAACCACCATTTAAATTACAATGTCATACAGACCTGATTTGTAATGGGTTACACAAGACTGTGGTTATAACGTGGCTGAAACAGTGAACACTGCCAACATAGCTACTCTGAGTGTGTAATAGGTAAAAATGGAACCAAAGCCAGTGTAGATGCAGTTGGAAAGATGGTGTTTGTCCATAAAGCTGAGATGTGGATCAGAGTATTTATCCACAATATGGCCATCTGAATACTACCACAAAATTCTCACCCTACCTAGGAAGGCATATATGAAGCGACAGTAACTGAAGGGTAAGATGAAGTGGAAGGACAGGGTAGGATGCAGTGGAAGGACAGGGTAGGATGAAGTGGAAGGACAGGGTAGGATGAAGTGGAAGGACAGGGTAGGATGAAGTGGAAGGACAGGGTAGGATGAAGTGGAAGGACAGGGTAGGATGAAGTGGAAGGACAGAGCAAGAGAGGGAAAGATGAGTAAAATGATTTGGAAGCAGAGGAAGGAAGTATTTGAGGATGGTAAACTTCACAGAAATAGGAGAAACAAGAAAGAGGCCTCTAGAGAAAAAGGAGAAATAAGAAATTCCCATGCAATCTACTTTTAATTTTTCAATACTCCTCCATGTAGCAAATAGAGTGAAGAGACTAAAGTAAGCTCTGAGGGTTGAAAGGGAAACACAGAGAAAAGCCACATCAAAAGGGGAAACAAGAAAGAGATTTGTGGAAGAAGAAAAGAAATCTTTTGACAAATGAAAAAAAAAATCAACAGAGAAAATGTAGGTATTGAAAAGGAGTGAGAAAAGGCATTTTAAAAAATAGGATAAGGAAGAAAAAGGAAAAGTGCATGGAGCTTATTGTAAGAGCTCTGTTTTGTTTAATGAGAGGTTTAACACTAGGAGTCAGTGGCATAATGAAAGTTTCTTGCCTGTCTTTTGGAAAGATGATGTTCTACTCTTCTGCAGCACCAGCACAAGCAGTCTGGCAACATCACCTTCAAGATACAGCAGCCTGTGTGGTAATTCCTCACCCCTTCTTGCCCTGATGTGACTCAGCTTTGGGCAGGAGGTGGTTACAAGCCGTGGATCTGACAGGCTGCTGCCCTCTTCCATGTGAGCCTCACAGCCCTTCGCTTGTACACCATCAAAACCCACTGGTTGCACTGCATGCAAGGACAAGACCATTGCAGGACAGCACTGAACATACATGAGACTTAACTAGGATAACACAGCACATACATCTGATCTGTGGCAAAAAGCATGAGGAGTTGTGGAAACAAAAATGTACCTGCACAACCAGACAGTACCAAAAATAAAGACAGGGGTGCAACATCAAAAATAAATGTAGGGGTGCAGAAGGAAGGAGAATGATGTCAGAACAGGTGAGATCAAAGCCAAGTCTGTTGACAAGCTGGCCCCAAAAGGTGTACTCTAAGCAATGTATCTTAAGACCAGCAGAGCTGGGAAATTATTTAATAGCTCAGGATAAGGGAATGCACCTTTGACAAGTAAATAGCTCACTCTTTAAAAGTAAATTGTACTTAGCATGATCTGCTAGTGCTGTAAAAGTCACACAATCCTTTGATGTGAAGCACTGCATTTTCAAGCTTCCTTGGTTCGAAAGAGCAGGGGTGCTAGAAGATGTCAGCCTGTCTGCTGGGCTTCTGAAAACTGTATCTGTGTCACAGAAAAGTGTGTCTGATAACAGAATACTGGCACCCTCAATCCTGTGCCTCATCAGGGAAAGAAGTTTACTGCTATGCAACTACAATGATCAGGTAGGACTGCTGCAAGGTGGGCTAATGATGCAGTCACTGTTTTAATAGCCAGCCCAGACAAGCCCTGCAAGTGGCAGTCTCACTAAATGAAAAGAACCAGCAGTTTAGGTTAACAGCTGAGGACACAGTTATTTAGGCCACCATCTGACCTAACATTTTGGTGTCATGAGAACCAGAAAGCAGTCTGGACTTTATAAAAGACTTGAACCACATCAAATGGAAACGGTGTGGCTGTTAGAGCTCATGTGTGAAGCAGACTTTGCTACTCTGTGAGTGCACAACAAAAAGAGAAAGAACAACTTCTTGATTAAGGTGAAATACTTAACTCAATTGGCAGTGTAGAACTCTGTGTCCTTCTTATTCTCGCTGCATTTTGTAGAACAAACCTTTTGTGCTCAGCTGCTCAACAGACTTGACATTGATCTGAGACAAAAAAACATAACTACAAGATTAATACTCCCCAAAAGGTGGCTGACCATACAGACAGGGATGCTCTTCAGTGAGAGTGATATATTACCCTTTCAATAGTATACAATGTCCAAAAGCTCTTAGTTTACTGTAAAGAAGGTCTCTCCAAGTTTTCACATATGCACAGAGACTTTGGCCCTGTAATGGAAGACTTTTCACCTACTTAAATATCTTCTGATCTCCACAGTTAATCTTGAAATTCCTCTTATGGTCGTTACAGCCTTGATTTAATGTAGGTGGTGTCCCCTCAGATTGATATTCTCAGCAGAATTGCTTGAATAACACAGAATATGTATATATACATGTACATGAAATGTTTCCAACCAAGCAGGAGTGTATATATTTTGCTCACACATGTACCACAACATCAGCCTACTGCAAAGACCTGTCCTTAGAGAATGGCTTTGGAACGGTAAATCGCCTCGCCGTTTACACGTGTGTATCATAAACCTGAGTGTAATAGTAGCTCATCCTTCTGAAAATGAAGATTGATTAACTTGTAAAAGCCATTGCTCTGACACCTGTGTTGTTTAAAGGATTTAATCCACACGCCAGAAATTCAGCAGAGCCACAGCAGTTCCATTGTGCTAAAGAATATATTTCCTATTCGCCAAGCTTAAAATAAGTTCTGCTTAAAAATAAGCAATTGACAGCAACCTAAAATAGCAGTAACAAATTCCACAGACTGAAGCACTCGTGCCATAATGCCTCAAGCAAATTTATAAGCAATTTCCTAGAATGTTCTCAGAGTGTAAAGCATGCAGTTATCAGGAATCCCTATTACAGATTCTGCCTTCATTTTTCCCCCCTAAATGTTTGTGACAAAAGTAAAGAAAGTAAATGCAAGTCAAACACAGCAAAATGGATATGTGAAAGCAAACTGCCTACCTGGTATGGTGCCTATTAGTATAGAACAAATAAATTACACACATTTCTAGACAATGCTGTAATTTCTGCTCTGACAAAAATGCTACCAGTGGATGCCCTCTTACAGGTTAGGAGTTCACAATGCTGTTACATTTTCCTTAGAGCTAAAGGAAAGCTAAACCTTTCTGATTAAAGGGTTCAGGAGAATAAAGAGGCAAACACTTCAGGATGCACTTGTCCACCTTTATATAGGCTGCTCGTTTTGTCACAAGTAGTAGTTGTTTACTCTTCAGTTGCTCAGAGCTGATGGGTGTTCTGTGATTTATTTTTGGCCTAAAGGTGTTTTCCAAATACTGGTCATCTCTTGGCAGCACAAACCTGCAGGCACTGCTGCTGCTATTCTCAGGAGAGAAGCAGATGATCTTTTCCCCAGAACCCCTTCAAGTGTGGATCTCAAAAATTTGCAAGGCAATTTTAGCTCTTTGTACAAAACTAACTAAAAGAAAACCCAAAGAGAAAGAGAATTGCACCAAGATTTTCACTGCCTCTGCTCCTCCCAGTTTCTGTATCCATCACTATTTCTCTCTGTTGCTGAGCAAAGAGCATGCCTAGAGTGCACTCCCACTCTATTTAGTCTAATTTAGTGCAATGCTCTGTGAGTCCAAAAGGAACAACTTTCTTTAAACTGCTCAGGCTTCTGTGCTCTCATCTCTCACTGAATGATCTGAAATCATTTTTGTTTTGACTCTTCTGGCCATTCAGTAAAGCTGGCAGTTATGTATCTCAAAAGATTGGAAAGGCTGGTGCACACCATATGCAAAGTTTATACACAGTTCTGAAAAGTAGACTTGTCCTATTGCTTATTTTTAAGGGATAATATTTCATAGTAATACTACCATCCTCCAGTGCTCTTAAAGCACTTCACTAAGAGCAGGGACATTTTTTTCCTAATATTAATTAATGATATGTAAATATTAGATTTTTACAGACTGGCAAACTGCAACACAAAAAAAAAGTTATAATTCTAATGGCCTTTTCTGAGGTCTTACAGTGGATATGGAGGAAAGAGATCATAGAATGGTAAGGTTGGAAGGGACCTCAAGGATTATCTAGTTCCAACCCCCTACCATAGGCAGGGACACCTCCCACTAGCACAGGTCACTCAAGGCCTCATCCAACCTGGCCTTGAACACCTCCAGTGAGGGAGCAGCCACAACCTCCCTGGGCAACCTGTGCCAGTGCCTCACCACCCTCGCTGCAAAGAACTTCCTCCTAACATCCAGTTTCAATCTCCCCTCTGCTAGTTCAAACCCATTGCCCCTTGTCCTGGCATTCCCAGACCTTGTCAATAGTCCCTCCCCAGCCTTCCTGTAGCCCCCTTCAGATACTGGAAGGCTACTCTAAGGTCTCGTCAAAACCTTCTCTTCTCCAGACTGAAGAGCCCCAAATCTCTCAGCCTGTCCTCATAGCAGAGATGAGCAGAGATCACAGACAAGACATTTTTACAGCTCTTTCCCTCCTCTCATCAGAGAGCAATCCTTATTTCAAAGCCCTATTTGTTTCCTTTTGCATGAGAACTGTTAAATCAGACCTAAGGAAACATCAAATTGTTCTAGTGGGAAGTGAAGAAAGAGAGGTAGAATATTCTTAAAGTATTTCACAATCCTTATATAGTATCAGGTAGGGGGGAAAAAATGGGATAGAGCATATTTCCAAATAACTCAAAAATACAGTATCAACCTATCTTAGGAATTTTAAAATATTCTGCTGTCCTAGCATCTTTTTTGCTCTTACCTTTTAGCAGATGTAAGAACGTGTCTGGGAAAGTTTTAACTGCTATAAAGATCAGTATTAACCAAACTAGTAACAGAACTGCATTAATTAGTATTTCTGGTAAATGATTAATCATCAACCCTTTGCATAGCCCCCAGGCAAAACTATATATGGTCTCAAACTGACAACACATAAACCTCCAGAGGTAGATGCTACCTTGATTGGAGCTTGAGGTCATTTGTTTAGCTGTAAGTACATGGCAACTTTTAAATTAAAATTTTTATTGTTAAAGTATTGTTCTGGAATATAAGATTGCTGCACCTAGGTTTGAAGTGCCAGTTTTAATCACACAGAATGACTTGTGACTTCATAAATTTTTGGTACAGATGGCAGGGGTTTCCTGGTGGGAGACCGTGGTGCCAAATGCATTTATTCCTGTGCAGAAGCTGGTGTGTCACACGGCACCAAGGGGTTAATTTTTTTACACGCAGAATTCTCTACATGATAATGCACTTTCATGGTCCCCATCTGGCTATTGTAAAATCACAAAGGCTGTGAAGGCACAAGCATGAAGAAGAAATTGGTGTCCTGGTTTCCAGAGGTACTGCAGTGTCTACAACTCCCACTGAAGTAAGATGGGAGCCACAGGTGCTCAGGAGTTCTGACAACCAGGCTGTATCAGGACATCCTAACTAGGATTCATTAAAGAACTTCACATAGTGTCCTTGGTCACTTTAAGCTCCTGTTTCATTTCTTTATACTTCTATAAAAACTCGAGGTTTTACTGGAAATGGAAAAGCCTGAACATTTAACTGCTGCTTTGCATGTTACAATATGTAATACTGTGATGGTTTG
>VWYK01028346.1:0-18954 GCA_013399775.1 Semnornis frantzii | reverse complement strand
CCCAACTAATCACTCTGCTTCAACCACCCCTTGGCCATCCCCCAACTCAGCTTGCATGTAAGGCAGACCCTGGGATAAGGTAGAAGTGTGGAAAGAAGGTGAGAGGGTGGTTGGGAGCCCCTGCTGGGGACTCTGATTTCTGGGAGGGGAGTTGTGTTTCTGTATTACCTTTAACTTGTATATTTTTGTAACTATTCCTGTCTATTGTGTATATCTCTGCTTGTACATTGTGGTAAGTTGTAAACATAGCTGCATTCCAGCCAGCTGTGTCTAGTCTGAGTGCTTTTCTCATAGTGTAGGGGAGCAGGGAACTCCTAAACCATCACATGGAGCTCCAGTGCAAATGATACATGAAGGCAGGAAATTGATGTTCCTGAAGCAGAAATGTTTGTGAGGATAATGAGGAAAAACTTCACTTTTGTCATCCATGTTTCTTTAGAGTTCTTGTTCTCTAGGCTTTCTTGAAATACCTAGGATAAATAGATTTACCTAGAAATAAGTATTACTGATAAATGATAAATAAGGATTACTATTTATCATGAAACTAGGGCACAAATCTCACTGAAACAGCAGATAGTTTCATTGAATCATTCAGTGATGCTTTAATAGTCATGTGAGTCCTCATTTAATTTAGCTCTTTTCAATAAACATCACTTCTTTCTCTAGACTAAATTTTGTCTGTGATTGCATCATTCACATCTTAGATTTTTAGCTCTTTTAGAAACTTCTGAGATAATTCAGGTTGTTGCAGTTTACTGGGGGGATCTACTAAACACCAACATGTTCTAATTCTTAAGAGCCTGGTTTGGTGTAGAGTTTATCAGTAACTCTTTCCTGAAACCAAGAATCTTGCCTGTTGTCCATGCTTCCAGAGATTCTTTCTTAACTCCCTTTTCAGTTGATGGAAGAATATTTGAGCCAGGTTAACTCTAAGGGGAGTGGTGTCACCATGGAGGACAAATTGCCTTCAACTTAATTTCTTTGCTAATGTTGTTCTTGATATAATTCATCTACCCCAACCTCAGAACAGGAAGGTGCTCCCTACTCTTCTAGCAGAAAAGATGACTAAGGAAATGCTGTTATGTTGTTTTCCAAGCATGTGCACCAGGACCAAAAAGTGTTGCTGGTAAATATGTGACTTCTGCTTTTATGGCTAGAAGATCACAGAAGAATATGAGTGATGCTTGCAAGTTAAACTAAGAAAGAAAACATTACTAGAAAAAAAAGTCTCAAGTGGGAAAAAAAATAGCAGAAAAGTCTCTACTGGCTATCCAGAGTTTTCAGATATTTAAGGTGCTATTTAATTCAGGTTTTTGTGTTTCATGGAAAACTTTATGGTGACAGGAAAAGGTTCATCAATGGGAAATACATAACAGGAGTTAGGACTTATATTGAGATAAATAGTTGGAGTGATACTGGTGGTTTATCTTTATTGATGCTAATGTTCAAATGGCTCCTCGTAGTATCTTTTTCTGATGTGAAAAAAAGTTCTTAGTTAATAAAATAAGAAAGTTCATAAAATTAACTTAGTTAATAAAATAAAATTTCTCACTTAATAAGGCTGACTTCAAAGGAAGTAGCTGTGGCTTCACCATGTAAATGTTTGCTGTTTGGGTAGTTTCTATTCAGATATTAAGCTTCACATCATAACTGTAGTGTTCTAATACTTGCTCCAAACTTTCTATATTCTGTTCTTTTATGTTTAAATGAGTAAATATCATAGAATCATAGAACAGTAAGGTTGGAAGGGACCTCAAGGATCATGCTGTTCCAACCCCCTGCCATAGGCAGGGACACTTATCACTAGTACAGGTCACTCAAGGCCTCCTCCAACCTGGCCTTGGGGAGCATCCACAACCTCCCTGGGCAACCTGTTCATATCAATTAAAGCAGTCTATGATTGCTTATACAATTCAATTTCTGTTTTGGGCTAAGATGCTCTTATTCATCTCTTATCTTCCTTATTGAACCATTCAACTGAAAAAACTGGTGAGGCAAATCACCAAAGAGACCTGGTTATGTTTACACTTTGTCCTAGAAATAGCTTCAAGCTTGTGCTCCAACTTGTGTAGCATCCAAACAGCTGGCATTTAAGCCTGCCTTAGATGCAGGCTTTAGATAAACTCTGAAGCATGAGAGAAGAGAATGCCTGGCAGCCTTGGGTGGACTTTGTCAAACACCACATGATGCAGTATGACCAGAACAACAATGGGTCCTGTTTGTCTCAGCCTTCCCCAGCTGTATCATACTGCATGACATAATGAACATGGGGCAGTCACATCCAGAGAGGTCACATGCAATAAGGTAGTAGAGGGTGAGTAGAAAGTGTCCTCTTTTGACACTGAAAACAGAGAGCAACATAGAGGGCATGTCAGACTATGGTCTGCTTGCTGGGCATTCTTTCCTACACAGGATGTAAATAAGGTCAGAGCTGTTGAGTGTTTTTCTGGGGCTAATGAAATGCGTGTGTGTCTGTATATATGAACACAAACATGGAGTTAAATGTCTTCACATTAGCACAGCAGCTTTGCCTGCCTCATTCACCATGTTCCCATACAACTTTGTGTGCAACATGAATAGGAGATGATAGTATTACAGCCCTGGAAAGCATCCTGAGAGCTTGCCAAGCAGAAGAACAGTTGTTTAATATTACCTCTGTTTAGAAGCAATTATCCAGGAAAATGCAATTCAGATCAGATCTTCTAAAGCTTGTCAAGGCTAGTTCACTGTTAACTGTTTCATAGCCAATGTCTAAACCCACTCCTTTGTTTCATCATTTGCCAAGGTTTTTGTGCCATTGCTGTGCCTGTACTAGGCAGAATACCAAAATCAGGTGGGGTCAAGGAAATGCCTGTAAAATGTGATATTATTTGGAGTGCTCAAACTTTCTTTCACTTTGGTTTCTAGGGGTGAGATTGCCCTGTGGAATAAGCAGGCTATATTGAGAAGGGAAAGGAATGAGGACTCAGTTGTAGTTATGACAGGGGTGGGATCTCTTTATCCATGCTGGTAGGGCAGGAGGAGTTAATCAGCTGGTGATCAAAGGGAATAGCAATTTGTCTGTACGTAGAAAGGAGAATTTTGCCTTGTTTGTGCTGAGGTTGATTGTCCTAACAGAGATGGATGCCTGTCTCTCCCATATCTCTTCCCAAGTTTTTGATGATACTCATCTGCTCAGTTTTAGATTTGAAGAATATTGGAGAAATGATTGTTTTCTTACTGAATTATAGCATAATATAGGGATGTAGCCTTTTGTTGTGTAGGTTATTGACTTGTAGCTAAGGTGGCTTCTCTTATGTTTTGAACTGTACTTTAAATCCATTAGTGACTACCTGACAATCAACTGATGTTAACATCCATGCAGAGTAGCAGATGGTGAGTAGCCCATGAGCACCAAGAACATTTCAAGAAAAGGCCTAGCAGTTTAAGTGATGAGGACATTTTTCTCCCAAGAGCTACTTCATTGATAATGTATCTCCCCATGAGGTTTTTCTGGTCACAAGGTACATTGGTTTCTGATTGCACTTCCAGTCCTTGTATTAAGTGACAAAAATGCAAGAAATGGATGGTATTGGGCTTAGTCTTCCAAGATACACTTCTGCTGCTACAACAGAGAAGGGCTGATTTTATTCTGAGAAGCTGTTCTGCCAAAGGGTGGTTCCTCACAGCACAGAATACTTAGCTCTACAACCAAGGAGGAATTGCCAGATGAGACCAGCTGCCAGTCATCCAGAACCATTCCCCATAGCAGAAATAGATACAACCAACTGCTTTAACACCACTGCAGCTCTGGGAAAACATTTCAAAACAAGTCCAAAGGAGAGTTATTTCCTTTCTTATTGAGGTCTTGCTCTAATTCTGTCCTGAAACTCTGGTCTTTTTATTATTCAGTGTTTCTTAAATGGGCTGTTTAAGATTGGCACAAACTGCCTGCCTGCCTGCCTTGCCTGCAGCATTTTCCTTCAAATCATCAATTGCTTTGGCAGTTTTGTACTGTGCAGGAAGGAAACTCTCACACAAAGTAAAATGACTGTTTTGAGTTGCTACTTGCAGGAGAAGTTTGATTTTGGTGGCATCTCTTCTTCCCTCTTTGTATCTGTGGAAGGGTGATTCTTGCATCTGCTTCTGACAATTCAGTCTGAATCATCTGCTTTTAAAATAGTAGGACGATTGACAAAGTACCTTGAAAGATTTATGGGTTTAAATTACTGTGTTTGTAACCCCAAAATAACAGAATATGTAATGAGCTTATATAAGAATGTTTTTCTAGTGCACTATCCAAGCAATTATAGAATATTTTTCCCAGTCTCTGATGATTTCTAAGGGGTTATCTTTAGTTATTTGTTTTGTCTAACTCTGGGAAGTGTGTGATAACCAAGTGCAGAAGTTGATGGTATCAGAGAATCAAACTCTTGTCCCTAACACTGCAGGTCTTGTTACAGTGCACATTTCTCTCTTCCTGCTCCAAAATGACACTCATCCACAGGATGACCTTGGAAAATAGCAAGTGCAACCAGAAGGTTATGCAGAAAAGCAAGGTCTTGGATGTCTCCTGCATTTAGTAGGCAATAACAGCTGTACAGAGGCACACATTCAGAATTCCTGGGTTTAACCCATCATGTGCAGAAAACAAATGCATCATTAATATCAACAAGTGCACATGTGTTTTCAGCCTGATGGGCATGTGCTGTTGGTTATAGTTAGAGCTGTTGTAGCTCTTGTGAGAGAATTTAAAACAAAGGCAAAAGCTATCAAAGTGAATCTAAACTTTTTAGTTCCTTGATCAGGCTTCCAGCTATCAATTCAGAGCAGGTGAAATAATACTCAACAGAGAAATTAAGCTGGACTGGGAGTATTTTACTGAAGAAACTCAAAGGACGTACAGACCATTTGACTTCATGGAGCTGTTGAAGTGTGATATAATACATCCATTTCATGTTCTCTTGGAGGAAAGAAAAAGGCTGGGTTTTACTAGTTGATCCAATTCAAGGGGAGGAATCATAGAATGATAAGGTTGGAAGAGACCTCAAGGATCATCTAACTCCAACCCCCTGCCATAGGCAGGGACACCTCCCACTAGCACAGGTCACTCAAGGCCTCATCCAACCTGGCCTTGAACACCTCCAGGGAGGGAGCAGCCACAACCTCCCTGGGCAACCTGTGCCAGTGTCTCACCACCCTCACTGTTAAGAACTTCCTCCTGACATCCAGGCTAAATCTCCCCTTTGCCACTTCAAACCCATTACCCCTTGTCCTGTCATTGCCAGACCTTGTCAATAGTCCCTCCCCAGCCTTCCTGTAGGCCTCCTTCAGATACTGGAAGGCTACTCTAAGATCTCCTGGAAACCTTCTCTTCTCCAGGCTGCAGAGCCCCAACTCTCTCAGCCTGTCCTCACAGCAGAGCTGCTGCAGCCCTCTGAGCATCTTCATGGCCTTCTCTGGACCTGCTCCAACACATCAATGTCCTTTCTGTGCTGAGAGCGCCAAGCTGGCGATGGAAGGTCTTCAAACTCAGCTGGTGCCACCTTGTATTCCAACAGAAATTTTGCAGCAGAAGTCCTAAGAACAGGTGTGATCTCTGTGCTATCATGATGGTTTTTGTGTTCAGGATTCACTTGTGTTCAGTCCCCTCTTTACTTTAAGTAGTGTTACATTACTTAGTGTTGTAAAGTTACACTGGTTCCTGTACAACTGGCTTGTCCAGTGCCTTTTGGGGGAAGATAAATACTCAAATCTCTGCCGAGGTGGATCATGGGTTGA
Source organism: Semnornis frantzii (assembly GCA_013399775.1). Taxonomy (NCBI): domain Eukaryota; kingdom Metazoa; phylum Chordata; class Aves; order Piciformes; family Ramphastidae; genus Semnornis; species Semnornis frantzii. The sequence continues at coordinate 13,194 of VWYK01028346.1, read as the reverse complement.
AACTTTCTGCTCTAGTGGGGAACTGAAATGGCTGTTTGCTCTGTGTGGGTAAAATGAAGACCTGAATTTCTGGACTTGTAGTTCTAGTCTGTTAGCAGCATTACACAGAAAAAAAGGTGAGCTGAAAACTGAAGTGTAGTAACATTCAGATCCTGATCATGTAAGTGAACAGGGAGAGTGCCTCACCCATGTGAAGTCTCAGGGAATTAAGAGCTCCAAAGTATTTTCTAGAAATCAGTCACTTCCTCTGGAAAAGAAAAAAGGAGGAGGAAAAATCTCAGCACTCCATTGTGTCTTGTGGCTGGATGACATGGTGATATATGAGACCAGCCCTGCTTTTGCTATTATAAATTCCCAACTGTTGCAGGGAACTGGAATGTGGTCTCTGCAGGCAGGCAGTCTGCCCATACGTGAGGCCATGAAGGATTGGGCCCACGGTGGTGTTTTTGCTTCAGAGCTTCTACAGTTCTCTTTTGTCTCAAAATATTTTCTTTACATGCCAGTAAAACCTTGTAAATAAAATCTGAGCTGGGCAGCAGTAAAAAAAGTGTCTTTAAAGATGATCTGATGATCTGCTTGCTTTAAATTTAAGAACTTGAGAAGAATTTAGGTAGGAAGATTTTGATTGATGATCCAAGATGTGTGTGAGTAGGGCTAAGTAATGAAGAACCAGAAAAGAATCAAGAATAAAATTATGAAAAGGAACTTAAAGGTGAGATCTGGCAGATATATTGGGAGAGATGGAAGAAACAGACAGAAGAAGAAAGAGAAATAAAAAAATACCAAAAGGTTCATAGATTTCTCTGAAACAGCTTTAATGCAAAATTGAGGTCTTAACTGTGTAGGAAGTGATGCAGTGTATGTTGTGGGGTGTGGGACTGGGTTACTGCAAGTGGCACTGGCTGTCATAGCAGAGAAGAATCCACACAGTCATAAACAGTGAGGTGTGAAGTGAATGATTTCAAAAACATTGAGGGGAGGTTTTGATATTTCCTCTTCAGGGCCATGTTTTGAAAGGAGTGATCAGGATCTTACTTGATTTAGCCTTTTGAGTTTCCTAAACCCACTGCAGTTTGGTGTAGTTGGACATAGGTGTAACACAGATGAAGATGTGTTCTTAATGTGCTTCCCTTCCTTATCAGTGCCATGTGCATGTTGTCCTCCTTCTTCCTTTCAACTGTTCTTGTTAGGCATCTTAATTCTTTTTGGCATATCTGTAAAGTCTTGTTGAGTTTATCTACAGTTTCTAGGTGCTTTCGACTGTCAAAATCTTTCTGCAGGGGAGCTTGTAATCCATGATATAGACTTGGAGTTGGACTGTAGTAGGAAATATCCTGTGTAAATGTTTTCATCCTCACTAGGAAATTTAAGGTTTTTTGTCTATCTGATCCTCCCCCTGATTTAAAATTTATCTGTCTTACATCACTGAAATATTGTTTTGTTTTATAGGGGCCTCATCGTTTCCTCTGCTTATATCATTTACAGTTGTCACTGAAGATGGTTAGGTATAGTCTATTAATGCTGGTGGAGAGCCTAGGAAAATAGAACTTGATGCTAAGATATATATATATTTTTTGTGAAATAAAGATTTAAGGAAGTGGTGAATAATATAATAAATCATGAGCTATTAACAAGACTGTTTCACTGTCAAAATCCCCATTAGACACACATACCACTAACAGGATTGGTAAATGAGGAACAGTGTAAGCTGAGAACCTGCTTTCATTCAGTGGAAAAGAAAGATACACACCGAAGCCAACTTCACATTGGCAATGCACAGTGCATCATGTAATAATTATTATACTCAAAGCTCCAATTAAAAACAAAAACAAACCCAAAACACAAAAACATGAGTCTGGTTAGCTTGTCATGTGCATTAGCTGCCTATACTTCAGCAGCCCTTACTTTAAAAGGAAAGCATGTGGTAAGATGCTTTGCTGTTATTCTGTTATTTCAGGCTAATATTTCACGCAGAAATGTAAGCTGCTGCCAGACTAGATTTTGGTAAATCCTCTTTGTTGAATAAAATGTGGGATAGAGGTTTTATCTCTTCAGCAAGTCGTTCTTCAAGAGCTCCATAGTCTCTCTGTCAGTACTCTTCTGTGAAAGACATTTGGGGCCCAAGTGCTTGCCTGCTTTATGGGCCTTTGGGTTTGGGAAGCCCCAACTGTTTAATGTCAAGTTTGGGGACTGTGGGTGGGTGATCCAGCAGCACCTCCTGTGGAGCAGTGTTGCTTCCTCTGCTGTGTCCTTTCATCTTCCATAGCTCTACTCGCTGTAAATCCCTTTCCTTACAGTGTGTGGTCACTGAGACCTGTAACAAAGAAGAAAATATGCAGAAGTTGCGCAAAATTTGCTTTGGTTTCCACATTAAGAACTTTTGGAAGAAGTTAATTTAATCTTTATTACTTACCTAAAGAGTGTATATCTTAGAAAATCTGCTGTGAAAGTCCAGGGATGAATGCTACAGGTTTATGTGCTTACACAGGTTTATGGTCTTCCAGTCATGGCTTAGAAAATAAAATTCTGACTTGGTGATTTGTTTTCATATTGGTCACATTTACTTAGTGTCAGACTAAAGTCCAAGTGCAATTCTTTATTAACAGCTGTGGCCACTGGTATGGAGTTCTGTAAGCTTTTTTGCTATGCCCAGGGGTGCATTGTTGTGGTAATAGAGCTAGTCTGTGATTTAATCCAGAATTAATTAACAAAGGCATATTCCACCAATATTTTTCTGTTTCACATACCTTTGGAGTGGGGCTGGGGGGAGGGTCTTGGGAAGGAGGTGGAGGAAGGTGAGGAAAGAGGCAATCTGCCCATTCTTAATTTCATGATTTGAGCTCCCATTGTGCTGGCAACTGCATCTCATCTCCACTCCTCTTGTTCAATAGAACTCTTTTGTGCAATGGTAATTCTTTAATGAGCAAATGGAGGACCATTTCCTAGGGCCAAGACCCTTGAAGTTTGCCAGCTGATCTATTTCTTGGACTAGGTTCTTGCCCTAAGACAGACACGACAGTGTATTAGGTGTAAAAAGGATTGCTTGGACATAAGGGATGAGACTGTACACAGCAGGTGCTTGCCATGTTGTGTAGAGAGATGAAGATGCTCAGATACTTCCATGGTGGAAGGAAAGGATGCCAAAAGAGCAGCTAAATGATTTAAAGGCTGTTATGGGGTGACTGGGGCCAGTGTGTAATTTTTTCTTTTCATGCAGTCAGTCTGTGACCAATACTTCCTTGAACGTAGAAATCTTGATAAAGAAATATTTTAGTGCAGTTGTATGGAGGAGAAAAGTGAGTACTTGGCATGTTGGCGGGAGAAACAGAGCTGTGCATTGACAGAAAGTATGACTGTGTGCTCAGAATAACTCACTATTTTCTTCCCTTTGATTTATTCAACTTAAAGGTTAAAATTTTAGGAACCCCATTTTATCTGGCAGTTTATCTAATTTATGCCTTCAGTAACTTCATTTCAAGGCAAATGCATAGCAGAGGTCAGGAATCTCCCACCTAAATAACAGAGTGGCCTTACAAGTGAGATCTCCCCCTCAACCACACATGTATCTGCTTCCCAGGATACATGAGAAACATCAAAAAGGTGTGAAAGTTCTTGGAAGTCTGAGGAGACTGTTGGGAAAAATTAAGGATGACATGATCTGAGGAATATAGAAGTGGGAAGAAGAGGAAGGAACTGTGAGCTACTTAGCCTTAGCCCAAGACTAACAGGACAGCCATGAGCTCTGTACTCTAGCCTAATCACGTGGCATTTGAATGCCTTCCAGAAGAGTATCCTGCTGAAGGAAGGCTCTGGTCCCTAGGAGTGACTTTCTAGGAATGCCATCTTCTCCCCTGCCTTCTCACAGATCAAAAATGCAGTTACTGTTAGCAGGATTGGGCAAGGCCCCTGCTAGAGCTGTGGACTTCACAGTGAACAGTTATTAAGGAGGGTTCTGCCCACAGAGCTCTCGACCTGAAATGAAAGATGGGAAACAAACAAATCAAGTGAAATGATGCACTGAAATTTGTCTTGGATTTGTAAAACAGAGCTGGTAACAGCTTATTTTTTTCCTTTCTGGTTGTACCTGGTCTGCTGGCCTGCATTGTGTCACAGGACAGAAGGTATCTGGGTTGGGTGGGAGCAACAGGCAGGCAAACTGAGTTGGCTGCTTGAGGCCCCACTCTCTGGTGTAGCATGAAGAGTCTGAGGTCTAACAATAAGCTCTTGTTACAACCTGGTAGCAGAAAATCACAGAGATATCACATGGACTGATGTAAGGAGGTCTTGAGAAACCTGGTCAAGTGCAAGGTGTCCCTGTCCGTGGCAGGAAAGAGATGATTTAAGGTCTCTTCCAACATAAACCATTGCATGAATCTACGAATGTATTAAGCCATCAGTTGATGATAGCCTAAAGGATCTTTGGGTGAGAAAATGTTTCTAAAGCATAGGAGGATTTTTACCCAAGAGCCATGTTTGTAGATCCTGGGTAGCAGCACACAGCAGGTCGTCCCTGTGGGTGCTGGGGTAGGTTTAGGTTTTGCAGCTGAAAGCACAGTTCCTGATGAGCCAGCATTGATGATAGTAAAAGGTTGGTTCCCCTCCTCATGCTCTGAAAGCCATTGTTTACTATACAATTGCAGTTAGTAGGAGCAGTCAAATGAGTTCAGTATGGCAACTCCCCAAAACTCCTGCAGGAAATAAGAAGGGAACTCATTCCAGGGGCCTATCATCCCTAGTGAGGTACTAGGAAACGACATCTTCTTGAAAAGGTTTTAGTCCAGGAAGTTACTGCATGTGCACTGTTCTGGGTAGGTTTGCTGTCTTCTACCCCAGATGGACTCTGAGAACTGACTGAATGTGGGGGGGAAAGGTGATTTAAGATCTGACTGTAGCTCTCCTTCAGCCATGCTTTCACCGTTCTGTGCTGTGTGAAATCCTAACATTTATCTGCTCTGTTGATGCTTTGGTTCAAACCATGGAAATGTACATTATGTGAAGGCAGTGCCTGGAGAGCTCCTACCAGGTGTAGTCAGCACTTATTGGAGTGAGCTCTCTGCATTTACTCTGTACACATTGGTTTTTATACATCACAAAACGTACGCCCGGTTTGAGGTTACAGTGAGCAATAGTTCCAGGCCCTCTTGTAGTTATTCCGTTCAAGCGTTTTCCCTTCAAGGAGATGAAGTAGAGTCTGAAGAGTGTTCTCTTCATTAAAATGAAATGAATGACTTGATCCTGCTTCCCCTAAGCCAAGTAATATTTCCAGTGGAGTTAATAAGAGGTTTTTCTGGGTAGCATGCGAGGATGAAGCTCTCAGTTTGCAAAAGCATCATTCATCACTTACTGCAGTCTGAGGGTCTGAAACTGCTGTGATGTGCTTGAGTGAAAATCCATGGATTAACACTTTTCTGAGCTTAAAGTCTTGACCCTAAATCCTTTAACCTTATTATACTAAAATACATGCAACTCTCTTTCCTAATAAACTCAGTGATCCTCATTTTGGTTTTCTGTGTACTCATTGCGTGGATACATCAGCATTCTAATCATGTTGGAATAATAATTGAAATGACAGAGCTGCTTCTGCTTCATTTAGGTCAGTCACATCCCTGTGCAAGGAAGATGTGGGCTGTTGTAGTTGCAGTACAGAAGAGCACTTTCTGAAGTCATCAGGGCAAGTCATAATGAATTTAACCAACCATCAAGGTTAACATCTCTTGGAAAAACTCTATGGAAAAGCAGTCTTCGGAATATACAGGGAATTAGTGACTTGAGAGATTTTTGCCCCAGGGATAAAAATTCTGTTGTCAGGTGAATGTCTCTGCATTCCCCTTCAGCATCCCTATGGGGGAAAGTTATATCCCTAAGCTTTAAACTATTAACCTCTCCTCTATTTGTGAAGGCCTTGGGTGGCTGAGTTTATAAGAGAAGAGAGAACAGTTAGGAAAACAAGCTAAGCTTATTTTTCCAGTGTAACAAAAAATTAAATCTGTTGTCTGCAGTTTCACCAAAGGCTCTCGTGTGTCCGTTTGTGTGAGATTCTCCAAACTTGTGTGGTTTCAGTTGAACAAAAAAGGATCCGAGATTTTCAGATGTCTTTCAGCCAAAGAATACGTAAAACATCCACAGGGGCAGGGGAGCAAGCCATGAAAAATAAGCTTCTGTGAGTCCTGGAAGCATAACATAATTTTTCTCCGTCAGAACCTTTGGGCTGAATTGTGCTTTGACTTGCACCCAGTAGAATCCCACTGATTTTTAGTTAGGATGCTTCCAGTGTAAGCCACATCAGAGTGTGACCATTCACTTGCAAGCTGGCAAATGGTTTGAAAATACTCAATACAGATGAAACTGGAGATGCTATGATTTTGAGCGTGTGTGTTACTGATACTGCAGGAACTGCTACATTTCATCAAGTCTGCTTAGGGGATAAGAAAATGAAGTCCATTATTTTTAGGAAAATGCCAAATGCTGTCATAATATGTCACCCTTCTGTCAGTGAAAAGGGGTTTTTTTTTAACAACAGTACTAATGTGTGGTATTGTGCTGATGTGCAAATAACTAGATGTCAGCCTTCATATCCTTAGCAAACTGTCTTAAAATGTATCTGTGTCTGCTTTAATATTAAAGTTACTTAAAATGACCAAAATTCTTTTATAAGGGAAGTGGAAGTAGGGACTTGCTGAGGAGCACAGGGTGCACTGCTTTCTCAATTTTGCATTAATAGGGTGAAATATAAAAAACTAGAACCCTGTTATGGGGAATGAAGGAACATGAGCCTGCCTGTTCAGAAATCACATATCATAGAATCATTAACAGTAAGGTGTGAAGGGACCTCAAAGATCATCTGGTTCCAGCCCCCTGCCATAGGCAGGGACACCTCCCACTAGTACAGGTCACTCAAGGCCTCCTCCAACCTGGCCTTGAACACGTCCAGGGAGGAAGCAGCCACAACCTCCCTGGGCAACCTGTGCCAGTGTCTCACCACCCTCGCTGTTAAGAACTTCCTCCTGACATCCAGTCTAAATCTCCCCTCTGCCAGTTTAAACCCATTGCCCCTTGTCTTGTCGTTACAAGACCTTGTAAATGGTCTCTCCTCAGCTTTCCTGTAGGCCCCCTTCAGATACTAGAAGGCTACTATAAGGTCTAATATGCATGTGTGCAGGCACAGATTACCAACACAGGACATGTAAACACTTTTCCCTTACTCAAGCGGTGAGGGAAAACTGGCATGATCATGATTTCAAATTAGTTCAACTATCAAATTCAACTTAGTTCTCCTCATGTTCTGCTCTGCCCTGGTGAGACCCCACTTGCAATACTGCTTCCAGTTTTAAGTTTCCCAATTCCAGAGAGACAGGAATCTGCTGGAGAGAGTCAATCAGGGAGCTACAAGGCTAATTGCAGGACTTGAGCATCTCTCCTGTGAAGAACGACTGAGAACCTTGGGGCTGTTTAGCCTTGATAAGAGAAGGCTGGGAGGGGATCATGTTACCTTCTATAAATATGGTGGGTGGGTATCAGGATGAAGGTGATGGTCTGGTTTTTGTAGTGCCCAGTGATACAATAAGGAACACTGGGTAGATGCCAGAACTCAGGAGGTTCCATCTTAACATGAGGAGACACCTTTTGATGAGGGTGACAGAGCCCTGGAACAGACTGCCCAGAGATGTTGTGGTGTCTCCTTCTATGGAGACTTTCCAGACTTGCCTGGATATGTTCACAGAATCACAGAATGTCAGAGACGGGAAGGGACCTTCAAAGATCATCTAGTCCAACCCCCATGCCACAGTAGGATCACCTGTACCTATGTGTTCCTGTGCCACCTGCCCTGGTTGATCCTAGTGGAGGTTGCACTTGAGGATCTCTGGAGATCCCTAGCAAACTCCTAATGTTCTGTGATTCTGTGATTTGAAAGTTCATGACAGACATGTAAGATGCAAAGTTTTCTTTGTAGAAGCAAATGGGCCATAACCTCTTAAATGGAACATGTGCTGTCTAGAGCTGTGCATGTGTAGGAATACTGGCACATAAAACATACTTAAGTTCTCTTGGATGCAGAATTGCTTGATAATCTATTCTTGCAAAAGAGATTCCACCCTGCCTTGTACTGTAGTTGCTACAAACATTGTGTGGAGAATTTCTTTTATGGAACTGACTTCTCTTCTCATGAGGATTGAGCACTTGCCCAGAATCGTGGTGCTGTCTGTTTTGCTGCTCCAAGTGAGAACCTTCATTTGGAGTGACACTTTTGGAAGGTGGTGTTTTGCTGTACTGGACACTTTGGATGATGGAGAGCTTGGCCGTAACTGTTACAAATGACAGCAGATTTTTATTGCTATGGAATCAGCCAAACAGAAAACTTTCATTTTGGTCTGAAGAGCTAGATCTGTGAAAAGGTTTAGCTGCAATGTTGTTGTAATCACTGGAAACTCTGCCTTTGCTCCTTTGCGCAGCTAATCCGAACAAAGTGAAGAGAGGAGGAATTTAGAAAGAGGCAAAAGGAGAACAGGGAAAGTGAAATAGTGCAGCAAGAAAGAAGCTGACATCCTTGCTATCCCTGCAACATTGACAGCTCTCTGCTGTCACAGCAGTGGCTACTCTGCTACCTGTTGGATGCTTACTTTTGTTATACATTGACTCTTGTTGCCTTGCACTACTTGACAGATGTTCCTGCACGTTGTCACTCATCTCAAACCTTCTCTATAAGATCCTCATAGCAATGATTAATCTTTTCCTGATTTTAGCTTTCCCATAGAACCTGAGGCAGAGGTTAACAGAGCTTCACTTTGCTAACACATCTTTAGCATGCCACAGGGAAACAGTGTGAGATAGCTCCTCCTGTTCCTCCCCGAACTTCTAAACCTACTGACCACAATGATAAAGGAATTAATCAAGCCTTTTGACCAGTACTAGAGATAGGAGTTAATGATCTCAGACCAAAGTTAGCTTGTAGTATAAACTTGTTGTCTTGAGCTGAATACCCAAACTCCATTTTATGGCCTAATTGTAATTTAAGTGGTCCAATCTGCACGATGTACTTTTGTGGATGGCAGTCATGTTAATGGCTGCTTTCATGAAGTATTTGCATCAAGAAAAACTTCTGTGGGAATTTTTCTTTGTGAGAGAATGCATTTCATCTCAATTATGTAGTGTTTTCCAGACTAAGTTGGTTAATCATACGCTGGGTTATAGCAGAAATACTGTTTGCTTGGAGGAAAACAAAAAGGATTTCAGAAGTGGAAGTCAAGGTAAACTTAAACCAAGATCACATTACTAGTTGCTTTTGGCTTGGAAGTTGTAATTTAAGGAAGACAGAGGAGAGACAGCCTTAGAGCTTGCCTAGATAACTGACAAATCTCAGCAAGAGACATTTTGATTTAATTGAATCCCTATAATTTTGAGAAACTCTTGCGTTGCACTTATCTCCCTGGAGATGATCTCTTTACACTGGGTTCCCCTTTGCATTTAATGTGAAGAAACTCCCTCCAGAATCATACTGAACAGCTGCACTCAGGCTAGATGGGCTACTTGCAGGGGTTAGGTATTTACAGAGAGGGACAACTTAGGTGCTCAGGTAGGGTTTTACTTGCGGTGAAGCCAAGCTTCCTGAATAACACCAAAAAAGATTTGCAGTTTCATATTTATATATAGAAATTATTTGTTCAATTTCTAGCTTTCCTGAATGCACATTTTAATCCCTCTGGTTCACTTTCAGAGAGCTGCTAAAACATTTGAGTGTCAGCTTTGCTTGATTTGCCAGGCCTCACTTTAAAAAACAATGTGGTGAGCTCAGTGACACTGCTGGTTTCTCACCAGCCCATTCTAGGTTTTTCTGAGCAAAGACTCTGACTGTTCTCTTGCCTTTTAAATTCTCTTTTGTTTTAATTCCTCTTTTTAAAATCTTTTTTGTCTCTTTTATTTTAGGGCAGGGGTGGGGGAGGCGTATATAAGTGTGGGGGGAGTTGTTGGTCTGTTTTTTATGTCTTTTTTTTTTTTTTTAAATTCCCCCTCTTGTGTTTAAACTTGTTTTTAATTGTGATTTCTTTAGTTCTGCTGCAAAATTAGTTAGCAGTGCTTCATGAAAAAGCTGTGATCAGGACTCTTTGTGGACAGCTTACTCCTTATGCTTATCTGTATTCATGCTGCAGGTCTGGATGTGTCCTAGGCACTGAAGATACTTTTGCCTTAGAACAAACTTAAGGAGGTGTCATAACATTAACTTGGGCAGCAAGGGAACCATTTGCTCGAGAGAGGACTGCTAAGGAGTCCTTGCTTGAGAACAGTCTTGTGGCTGCTGCCTTGCTCAGGGTGACTGCACACCAGAGCTTTCAGTTTGCTTTCTCACGGATGCTTCTTGACCCAGCCCCTCTCCTTCCAAGTGAGGCTCCACGGGGCTCAGGGCCGTCTAGTTGAGGATGCCCCTGCTGACTGCAGTGGCGGTTGGACTAAATGACCTTCAGAGGTCCTTTCCAGCCCAGACTGTTCTATGATCTCTGTGCAGATATCTGCAACACTGTCTCCACATCTGATGCATAGTAGAAGATCCTACAATTTAAATGTGATTTAGATCTGGGTATATTCAGTACACTTAGAGATCTTGCCATATTTCTTCTGGCTTTTCCTAGGATGCAGTCACCAACTGTAGACCTCTCTGACAGACTAGAAGATGCTGAGGGCAAATATGTAAGGAACAGGATCTAACTCCTCAGAACAGAGTTGTCTGCCAGTTTCATCACTGGGAGCTAAGTGGGCTTTGACCCAAGTGAGACAGCTAATCTTCTCATGGGAAAAGTATATTTCTGCCTGGTGTTGGCAGAGGCAAAGAGTCCTGATCTCCACGTGGGATACCAGGCCTGCACATCAGAGAGAAGTACTCTTAGTTGAAATGGAAAAAAAAAAAAAAAAAACAAAAACCAAAAAGCAATTTAAAACCCACGAAACTCCTTCATGTTTTTGGAGACTGTAGAGATACTCTCACATCAGGTTTTGCTGGAAACATTTTTCTGCCACAGGAAGCCTAAGATTCTCATTGTGAAAAGATAATTTCTCTAGTGAAGATGGCAACAATAATAGTTCAAATTGAATTTTAGAAACTTTGCTAGCTTGGCAGAGTTCCACTTTTGGGCTGCCATTCACTTTATGATTTGCCTCTAGCTACATAAGCTTCTGTCAGAGAAAACAGGCACCTGGAAAATGTGTTGTTACCATCATAGCTGGGTAATAGAATTACTGATATTATCTTTGTGATGTTGCCTTTAGGGCTGGAGAGTCTTCACAACCAAGAATAGTAAAGTTGGTTTGATTACGTAGTGATGGAAGGCAGTGCTGTGAAGTTATTAATAGCTACAGTAGGACTGTACTTTTGAAGGAGTAATCCCCAAGTTAATCCCATTTTCTTTGGAAATATGTGTAGTCTTGTCACATTAACATCTATTCTAGCATCTTCACTCTGGTCTTGTGCCCCCTGTGTGCTGCTGTGCTACCAGCTGATTTCACACACAGGCTAAAATGAATCAGTGATCTTCTGTAGTCAGCTTTGTGTTTCCATTTGTTTTGCTTCTAATAGCAGTTTTGCTGTTACTTCTCACTGTCATCTTAGCAGTGACCCTGGGATGTTGACCTTTGTGTGTTTCTGAGCCCAGGCTGACAGAGTTCTGCTGTTACTTCTCACTGTCATCTTAGCAGTGACCCTGGGATGTTGACCTTTGTGTGTTTCTGAGCCCAGGCTGACAGAGTTGGGCAACTTGGAGCTGTAGGGATGCTAACCATTGGCACACTCACTTTTGAGGATAGGTAGACCTGACATTTCTTGTCTCCTTTATTGCTTTTTTTACAAGTCCTTGATTCTTCTTGTGTGGTGCTCTGTACACTGGGAATTTTCCCCTGATGCTGTATGCCATCTAATTTTCCTGATTGAACTTTCATATGTCCTTGAAGCTTTTCAACCTGTACGTTGTTTTGTCCAAATATGAAGTTATGAGGATTAAATGAGTTTGTTTTAAAAATAAAATTACCTGACAGATAAAAACTTACTCTTTTTTTTCCATTAAGAAACTGTTATTTAGAATACAAATATGTTGCCTTGGACTAAGGCTTGAATCAGGATGAAAAGTTTAGTCTGAACCAAAAAGCTTCTTGGTTTGCCTTGATTTGATACAAATTCAGTGGCTAGGGAAACTGCAGTTTGGGACTTGACTCCTTTATCTTGCTCCCTAGAGTTTGGGGACTGCAGAGAGGAATACAACCATGGGGTGCTTTGATGGCAGTTTGCCCAGCTAGTGCAAAACAGAGCTCTTGGAAATGAGAATTCCAAGTGTTGCTGTGCTCCATTCACAGGGACCAGTGAGGATTTGGCAGCACAGTATTAGTGCTTCTCCTCCCAGCTGCTGAAATCTTCCTTTTCTGGAGTTCACTGATAGCCTGTGAACATTAGAGGGTTTTGGAGTTTTAGTCAAGAGGCAGTTAACTTCCCAAGTATTTCCTCTCTACTTTTATACTATTTGAAAGACCTTTTACTCCTCTGTCATCACTGTGGAGACATACACTTTTGTGGCCTTCTTGAACAATACAGGAGCTTCCAGAAAGAGCAGCTCTGCTTGCCAGGAAGTCTAGCATGGAGGACACAGCTGTAGGTCCATTTTTTGGGGTCAGCACTTTTAACCACAAGATCCACAGTTGGTTTCTGCAGTCTGAAGCATTAAGCAAAGGCAGTGCTGCGTGCATTAAGAGATGGTTCATGCTTTCAGCTCAACAAATGAGTAGTGGACTCCACAGCAGGACAAAGGTTTGAGTTAGGTAGGAAAGGGATGTAGTAGCTGCTGCAACCCCTGCTATTAGTAGCTCTTCTGACTAGTTAGCATACAGGGGCCAAACCACAAAGTGGGCAGAAATGAGGAAGTATGTGTGAAAAGATTTTTCTGTCTGACTCCTTGTGTGTCTTTTTCCTTAGCCAGATGCTTTGACAGGAACTTGTGCGCTACTTGAAGTACAATTGCACATTGCTACTAGGAGATACTAATTTCTGTTTGTAGTGGTTGAGGATTTTTTTTTAGTTTTTTTGTGTTTGTTTTTTTTAATGCAATGTTTCCACAAGCATTTGTTAGATTCCCGGAGTGAGGTGCAAGTCTTTTCTTTAAAAATACATCTGTTTATATATAAATATATAAAATAGATGCACACAAATATATATATAAAAAA
>VWYK01028345.1:7986-33667 GCA_013399775.1 Semnornis frantzii | reverse complement strand
CCCAGACCCCAAGGTCCTTTTTGCTCTGGAGTAGTCGCTTCATGAGTCTGTGCTGAGTTAATCGTTGCAGCATAATACTTAGAGTAAGGAAAAACTTTGTCGTTTTGCTTCCAGAGGTTGGGTAGCTTGCTAAACAGGTCACTGCGAAGGGAGAGGCCCTCTGGGGTTGGGCGAGCTCAAGCTGTGTGTGTGAGGGTGCACACACACAGCCATCTGGTGGTGAGAAGTGAGCAGGCAGGGTTATTGCTTTATGAAACAGCTACATTAAAAAACACTTTTAGAAGGCAAAAAACGTTTAAAGAAATTCCTTATAGTGGTGTCATTATTTTGTTTTCACGATTAAAAAGCAGTTTTGTTTTTTCCCCAATGTAAAACACCTGGTTTCTACTTAAAATGATCCCTTGCAGATTGTTGTTTTCCAAGTCCCTCCTCAAAAGAAACTGTGCAAAATTATTCAAGCTATTACTGGTATGATCTATATCAAGTAAGAAAGTACTAATCTGAGCACGGAAAGATTCCATACCCTTGACCCTATTCTCCATATTTTCAGCTGCTTGGAAAGAAAAAAAAAGCTATGTCATTCCCATAGGAGAAGTGTCTGTGCTGAGTAGCCCACAGTTAAGAGCACTGTGGCCACGGCTGGCTGCATGGTGGGCAGGAGTCAGACTTGCCCAGAGGTCACAAGCTGCACTCTTATTAATTTTCACCTGTTGGTCATTGCTTCAAACTGGCTCCACTTGGCAAGCCACCAAATAACCTTTCCCACCTGTTCACCCCATGATGAAAATAGCAGCAAGTTGGTTCTGCTGTGCTCAACTCTTCTGAGGGAATGGTACCCTCTTGGCTTTGCCAGCTCCTGTGCTGGCTGTCAGGGAAAGAAAAACAAGCTGCATGTGGGGAAGGGATCCTTACCCTGAGGTGCACTTCAGGCATCCCAGTGGCAGCAAGGAAGACCTTGAACACCCTGTGCACAGGGTATACATTCGAGGATGGCTTCGTTTCTCTTGCAGGGGAAGCCACAGGCAATGCACAGAGGGAACTGGAGGCACCGAGAGCCTTAAACTTGCTGAGGCAGGAACATGGAGTTCAAAACATCACCAACACTGGTGTGAACAGCAAGAAAATTAACTCTTCCCCAGCCAAAAGCAGAACACTTTCACAAATGCCACTGGGTGCCAGAAGCCCTCCCTCTGTGGCTGAGCCAAGCAGCCTGAGTCCAAGGCACTGGCAAGAGGGTTTGGACATTAGGTCCCTTGCTCTAGAGATCCTTATGCCCTCATAGCTGCAAAACCTGCCAGTCTGGGCTCCATCATGCCTCTCCTCTCCTGCAGGTGGTCAGGCTGGGGAAGGTCAGCATTTGACCTTTTTGTATTTCCTCCTTGTTCTGTGTTGAGACTTGCAGGAGGGAAGCTGCAGGGGCTCTCAGTTCCTTGCTTCTCAACTCAGAGTTCTCTCTTGCAAGAGGGACCTACCCTTGCAGGTCTGCAGTGCTGAGGGGATGCTGTGCTGGCCTGTAGCTCATGGGCCCTTGACTTTGAGTGTCTTCCTGCTGGCCACACATCCAGCACAGAGCTTTTGGTGAAACCCTTGTGTGCTTGGCCTGAGATTTGGGGGAATGTGCTCTTCAGGGAGCTGAGTTTGGCTGTGGGCTTGCTGCAGGGATGATAGCAAAGGCTGGAGTCAGCACTGCTAGGGCAAATCACTTTTAGCTTCTGGTGCAAGAAAGATTCTTTGGAGATTAAAAAACAAAGCAAAACCATAGAAGGATTATTTCAGGGTGTGGTAAAAATGGATTTGTGATAGAGGTCTGCATCTGTGCTGCTCCCCAGTGTTTATGTGTGATTGCTACATGAAACCCTCATGCAGTTAGCAAGGCAGAAACCCACAGCTCTTATGCCCTGCTCTTCAGAAACTGCCTTTGCATTGTTTGATCTGAGTTGGGGAGTGTGAAGTCCTGCAGCACAGTGAAATCCTGCTGCAGAACTCTCTGCAGGAGGGGAAGTAGCTCAGAGATGAAGCCACAATTGCTTAGCTTCAGACAACCTCCAGTGGAGCCACTTGCAGCCTCATCAGCAAGATGGGGCAGGCTTTAGGCTCGTTGAGCTGGACTTCTCCCTCCCCACCACCTCTAGAAGACAGCATACACACCTTAGTTTGATAACTGCTGCTTACAGAGGCTTACAGTAAATATACAATACCACTTGGTTCCAAAAGGAGGGAGGTCTTCCCTCAGTTCCTCCCTGAGGCATTGGGAATGCAGGGGAATTGAAAATCGTAACTCATTTTCCCAAGCAACAAACTACCCAAAGATTTTCTGTGCTGTCCATCTTAAGCTGAAGAAGACACAAAGTCTCCTCCCATTCTGCAACTGCTGACAGAGGAGGAAACAGTGCCCTGCTATTTCCAGCCCCACTGTCACCAGCTGCAGACCAGCTTCGTTCACAGCCCTTATCCTCAAGCCTCTGCCTGAGCATGGTACAGCTGAGACTGCAGTGCAGGGAGAGGGACTGCTGAGGTTTGGGCATATCCAGCTAGTTTAACTCCTTCCTACAAGTCAAGGGCTTGCATGACACTTTCATCTTGTTTGACCTCCTTTTAAGAACCCTTCCACTCAGCTGGACATCAGAGGGTAACTGAGGGTGCCCTGTGGATACTGGAGAGTCCTTTCATAGCAGCTCTACTTCTCCCATATCTTTAAGGGCTGGGAGGTAAGTATTCAGATCTGGTCACAAGGCACAGAGGGAAAGGGAGTTGTTAGCCTACCCTCTTACTATTTTGAGATGGGCTGTAATCACCTTTCCAGAAGGCTGTGCTAAAAAGCAGTGAGCACCTGCCTTGGCTTGCAGCACCCTCAGCCCCCATACTGTGCCTCATGTCAGTGACATAGTGCCTGTGCCCTTCCATGAAAAGCAAACATGGCTGCTGCCCTCTTCTCCCCGACGTGGTCCTCCCCTCCTTTCGCCAGCACTGGCAGCACACACACATCTTCAAGATAGGCTTGAGACTTTGCTCCTTTAATGTGCAATAAAAAAAGGCAACTCTCCAACACGCAACAAGAAATCCCACAAGCAGGAGCCCTGGGCTTGGAATCCTCCTCCCTGGCTGCCTTTTACAAATGGGCAGCATGTGCAGTTTGCTTAGAAGGGTTTTTGTCCCCATGTGCAAAGGAGAAGGCCTGGACAGACCTTATAGTGGACTTAAAGGGGGCCTACAGGAAAGATGGGAAGGGACTTTAGAGGGAGTGTAGTGATTGCAAGAGTAACAGTTTTAAACTGAAAGAAGGTACAGATTTAGATCAGATACAAGGAAGAAATTCTTAACCAGGAGGGTGATGAGGCACTAGAACAGGCTGCCCAGAGAAGCTCTGGATGCTCCATCTGTAGAAGTGCTCAAGGCTGCAGGTTGGGTGGGGTTTTGAGATGCCCTATCTAGTGGAAAGGTGTCCCTGCACACGGCAGGAGCTAGAAGTAGGTGGTCTTTAAGGTCCCTCCCAGCCCAGTTTACGATTCTAAGATTCCTGGCTGCTGCAGGGCTGCTTTGCTGGCACGAGATGATTGATGTTTCACTCCACCTCTGTGCACACCAGCTGAAGGAGCCACCCCAGCAACAGCATGTTCTCACTGATAGAACAGTGTCACCCTAGGGGCCTCCTGCTTTAGGGAACACAGCTTTGCAATCCCAGCACTCACAGCTACCCTGAGGGAGTCTATAGCATTGGCCTGATCAGAGACTCAAGGAGGCTCCCCATACCGGGGCGTAATGTGGTGGAAGGCCTCAGTGGAAGCGAGAGAGGGAGATGGGATCACATCAGGGAAAAAGTCTAATAAATGGAGACAAATGAACTGCAGAGAGGTGGCTGAAGGCATGTCCTAGCCCATAGCAGACAGCCCCCTCAGCCTGAGGTTCTGCTCGCAGCTGCGTGCAGCCAGCGGCTTTGGTAACTGGGGGTCTTGTAACAAAGACATTCAGGCTGTGGGCAGGATTCTGGATGAACCCCTAGAGGGGGGGAGGAAAGGAAGAGGAAAAGAAGGGACTGTGAGTGGGAAGGTGGTGTGTACCACCTCTTGCACTTGTGCAAGAGAGACTAGATCAATGGGCCCCTCTGCCATTAGAGTTCCTCTGCCACCTGCAATGCTTCGCATCCCCAAGCTTTCCAGTATAAACCTGGCAGGCAGAGGGCGGGAGATCTGTTCTAGGGATGGGGTGAGAAAAGAGGCAGGCAGGAATTATTTCAGCAGCAGACTGCAGCCTCTCCTGTTTCTTGGACAAGATCTCTAATTACCTCACTGGAGAGGAAGATGGGAAGCTGCTTCTGCTTAGCCCACACTGTACCAAAAATAAAAGCCCACTGAACTCCTACATTTTTTTAGCAGCTTTGAAACTCCCCTTCACAAGTCTGTGGTGTGACATCCCTAAACACAATGAAGATTATCCGAAAGCAACTTTAAAACAATTCAAAGGGAAAACAGGAATAAAGTCAAGGAAGGGGATAGAGTCCTTCCCCTGCTAGCCCCTGCTTGGAGGCAAGCAAAACAGCACACACAGCCTCTTGCTCCACAGCACACTGGTCCATAGCATTCACAAGGCAAACATAGCATCATCTTCCTTCGCTTGCTTCCGGTGCTGGCTGGCAGCAGGAGGGGAGACAGATGTCCCTGCTAAGGAGCTGGACAAGGTCGGTAGTCGGTCTGCAACTTTTGCTCGCTCTTCCAGAAACTTGTCAAACTCTGGGGCAAGAGAAGAGTGTTAGCAAGGAGAGAGGTTTGTGGGAGAGCCAAGGTGCTGCCAGGATCAGCTGGAGAAGGGTGTTGGCTGGCAAGCCTTACCTTCACTGGTGACTCCTTTTGCATCCTCTGACTCTCCCTGGGGAAGGAGGAGAAGAGCATGGTTAGAAGCAATGTATCCAAAGGCACCTCTGTGGACATGGTTCTTCTTTGGAATGAAGAGAGACCTGATAGCACTCCTCCCAGCTCTGCAGTATAGACATGTTAGAGTGGTGCCAAGCCTCACTTCATTAGCTATGCCTCCCAGAAGGCTAATTATACTGGCGTGGTATCCCTCTGTCCTTGGCTTTTCCTCCCCTGTTCCTTCTGCACAGCCTGTGCCACACATTCAGCAGTCCCAGAGCAGCTGTACACTGTCTAAAATCCATCCCTGCAGACAACTCTGGCAGGACTGCTGCTTCCAGAGAAGCAGCCTCTCACTTACCACATCAGTGGAGAGCCACTTTTCTATGTCTTCCATGAAATTGGCTTGTGGAACCGGCACCTAGGACACAAGTGAAAAGTGTGATGAGGCCAAGAAAAAAAGAGGATGTTCCAGGAAGCACACTCTGACCAAAAAAACCCAAAATGAACAGCCCAACCCAAAAGCTAACCCTCTCACTCCACCATTCAGTCAGCTCAGGTCCTTCCAAACTCAACCAGTGCCACTGCAAAGCTCTCCCAGCTACCAATGCCGCTGCTTGCCTGCTTCCTCTGCCCCATCCACACCCAGAGATGCAGTTTCCAGAACATGGTTGTTAAAAGCATCTGGGGTTTGGTGATTGGCTTTGGGGTATTATGATAGGACCAGGCTTTCTGTTTTGGTGAAGACCTACAGTGAAAGCAGACTGCTTGTGTTAGGCAACCACAGAACAAGAGACATGCTTTTTGCCACGCTCCTCCCTTCTACAAACCAGGGACAGACTGATGTCCAAGTCTGCCATCATGGAGATACTGAGCATGCCAGGTTTGGCACTACATGAGGGAGGAAAGAGACCTGCCAAGAAATGATCATCTGGTAGGAGGAGCACAGAGCACAGCAGGATTTGACATCTCACCAAACTACAGAAACAAATCCATCAGAAGGAAAGTCCTCTGCAATTAAATTTTGCTTCCGGTAGGAGGCACAGGGTTAGCTCAGACAACTTCATGTCCCTGGCCGATTTAAGCAGCAAACAGACTTCTTTCTAGTGGGCACAGATAGCCCTGAAGGAAACCAGGTCCACTTCAAAACTCCAGAGCCTCTTCCAGTCACAAACTCTGAACAAAGCTGAGCAAAGAGCAGCCCTTGCTGGAGGTTCCACAAGCAGAAGCATGAAGAGGGTATTTGTGGGAATCTATTAGTCTCCTGTGATGCATAGGTCCCACAGTCTCATGGAAAGAGCAAGACCAAGGAAAAGCTCAAGCCCTTCTTACCAAGGAGAGGCAGATGTCCCCAGACCAGGATCAGATGGTTAACACAGCTGGCAGATGGATGAATGGGTGCAGAAGAGGGTGTGTGAGATTAAGCAGGTTTCAAAGCAAGCTGGCTTTGTCTACCCAGAGAGGAACTCTTTGGGGTACAAGTGCGTTCAAGCCAACTGCACAGCATGTGGAGAACCTTCCTAGAGCAGACATCATCAGTCTGGGCAGTGCCCATTTCAGGAAGACAAGCTAACAACCTTCAGACCTGGGAGCCTCAGGGTGCCCGAGGGGACGCAATTGCAGGAATTCCTGCTGCCAAAAGACCAAATGCAACTGCCTGAAGGGTCAATCACTTTAGCCAGAGGAGGAGACCTTGAACAGGGTAAAAGCCAGAGTATGTTTGCCTTCAAATGGGGCAGCTCCTGCAGAGCAGGAGAGGCTGCAGGCAGAATGAATGGCAGCAGCCTTCCTCATGATGCCACTGGCTATTACCTCTGCCCCAGATACCCATCCCAAAACAGACCATTGTCTAGCTCAAGACTGGCTTATGTTCTCTTGGCCTCACAGCTCCTAGGATTTCTTCCTGAAGACATGTTTACTGGAGGAAGGGCTGATGTTCTGCCTGCTTCCTTCCCAACTCTGGTCTTCACTGCTGGCCCAGACCAAGGTTGCTCCATTTCAGTTTGTAGTCTCTGCTGATGTCTGCTGTGCATTCTCACATGCTGTGCCAGCACCCCCTCGAGGTCATCAGCCCCAGCCCCCCTGCTGGTGCTCCACAATCTCACCATTCCTTGCTGCATCATCCACTTAGTCAGTTGGGCTCCATCACTGGAGGCACCAGACTCGCCCTGGTCAAGAAAGAGTCTGTACTGAAAGCTGCTCTCACAGAGAGTGACGGAGAGAGGACACAGTGGGTTTAGGGTCAGGGAGAGAACACACTAGTACTGCTGGCCTACTTTTCTGATTGCAGAGAGAAGGCAACTGGACTTGGAAACTTGCTGAAGAGGAATGAAACATCCATTTGCAGGTGGAAATTTCCCTGCAGACCTCAAGAGGCAGTCCTGTCACTGACTGATTAACTCCAGACTTCACATAGTTCTCTGCCTCTGGGGTTTAAAGGATGAGATCTCTACCCTGGGTAAGAACTGCAGATAGGTGGGGACTGTGAGTTATTATCCAGTCATGTTAGACACTTGATTTTTTGAAAGGAGGTTGCACACTTATTGTGTTAGTGAGCAAGGAGGACACTCTCATTCCTAGCGGTGCAGTAAAAGCTCCGTGGCCACTTACCGCTGCTGTGTTCTGCTGCCTGGCACCCAGGGCACCAGCAAGGCCTTTGGAGGCTTGGGGATCTTCGTACTTCACCCTGAAAGCATGAAGTAGATAACACACAGGCTGATGAGATGCCTAAGAGTGAAAAGCAGGAACTCCTAAACATATATTCTGTGCTTCTGCCTGCACAACTTCTCACCTCTTGTCAGAAAAGTGTGCAGAACACCTACGAAAGGTGTAGCTGACCACAAAACAGAGTGAGCTACTGTGGTGGGGCACACCCAAGTCCCTGCCCCACCGAAGGTTTGAATGGGCTGTGAAACTGTTCTGCTTCCCCCCACCTCTGGTTCCGGGGGTGTGGAATGTGAAAGGAGTAGGTGTCAAGTACCTTACCCCACCCCTGCAGGCTGGAACGGGGGAGAGCAAATCACCCCAGCATAGAGATATGGCAATGGGACACATTATCTAGGAGCACTTGGGAGCACTGAGGAGCACTTGGGAGCAGAAAAGGAGCAGACTTGGAGCAGACTGTCAGAGACTGCTACGGGGGACTTTAAGAGAGACTGCCAGCCACGGACTGCCAGCCACGGACTGCCAGCATCAGACTGCCAGCCACGGACTGCCAGCCACGNACCGTCAGCTGCTGCCTGCCTGTGGAAGGGACCTGCCTCTGCCCTAACCGTGGGTACTCTGTGAGCAGCCTGAGCTCTACCCTGTGCTGCCTCACGATCTGCACTTCAAGGCACTGCCAGACTGCCCACAAGGAGCCAAGGGACCATCTTCCAATTCCTACTCCACTGCAGTGAGCAGCACAGATGTTCCCTAGGCTCCAGGCTGCCTTTATTTGTAAGTCAAGCAAAGCTATTTTTTATAGCAAACCTTTCCAAGCTTCCTGATTTCCCTGAATTACTAAATTCCCTGTAAGCATCCTTGTGAAGATTTTCCCAAACGAATTTCTGAACCCAATCTAACCAATTTTATATAAAGTTGTGGGCAGGGCTTTCTGGAAATAAAATAACTGCAGATTTGATAATTCCTGCCTCGTGAATCCCCACAACTGAGTCAGCTACTCACTGCAACAACCACTTTGGGACGCCACAGGTGAGCCCCAGCACACAACAGGAACATGAGGCATCACATGAAAATGACCATCCAGCAGATGAAAACACAGACTTACAGAGCTAGGTGTATCAACAATGACACTCGTGGTGTCATGGCATGTCACTCAAGACACTTCTCTGAGGCTGACTACAGAAGAGGCAACTAACACAGACTGACCAGAAGATTACAGCTACTTTAGAAAGGAACTGAGCAATGAGCCTTACTTAATCTGCCTTCACAGACACAAGCACAGCTCAATAAACATCTCTTAAACTGATACTGCTCAAGAAATGATAGTGGTAGAGACTCACTGGTCTAGGAGGTGAGAATAGATATTCAGAAGAGCCTAATGTTGCTTCAAGGTCTCCAGGCACACCATTACAGCAGCCTCTTTCCACACACAGACACGTCACCCATAACCTCCCTCACCCAGTCCCCTCTAGACTGCTACAACACATGCAAATGCCACATGTCACCATTTGATCCATGCAGAGTGGTGAAAAGAGTCTGTCCATGCTGGAAGAATGAAGCCTCTCCCAGAAAGTCTCTAAATGTCTCCTCTCCAGCTGCTCCAGGGCCCTTTTTTTCAGATCCATCAGACCATCAAGTGGAGCTGTTTCTGCTGGGGGCCAGGGGCGAAGAAGTGCTCATCAGTGAAGGGGCCACTGTGGACAATGGCATCAAGGATGAAGTACAATGCTGCTATCATGCCACTGATGAGGAAAAATGGCAGGAAAGGCTTGAGATGTTTCAAGCACTGCTTCCCTGAGACACACATGAAGCACAAGGGGGTCAGGAACGAACCCCACCGTCTCTGCCTGCCTCTCCTGTCAGCAGGTCCTGTCCAGGAGCAGCAGGGGAATGACTCTGTGAAACTGACAGAGACACTGGAAGCAGAGGCTGGGGAGTGAAATGGGAAACCTGAACCAGTGAGAGTAGAGGCTACCTGGCAGGAGTGCAAGTGCAGGCAGATAGAGAGCAGTGAGGAATAAATAGAAGATGTCTTATTACTTGTGCAGAGATCACAAGCTGCAGCCTGTGAGGATTGCACCACCGTGGAAAGGATACGATCCCAACCCTGCCCAGAATCCACTCAGCCTCCAGCACTGAGCACATACCAGTGGCTCACATTTCAGCCCCAGATTGGGTGCTGTTGGCTCCACTGTTTTTGTCCCAGACTGCCTCTGTACGTCAGGCAGCACAGCCCAAAAGTGGTGGGCAAACCCATGGGCAAAACACACAAAGTGTCTAAGATCAGAATTTTCTCCAACACTTTTACCAGAAGTGGCCTGAGGAAGAGGAATGAAAGGAGACCTCCTTAAGAGACCATACTGTGCTACTTCAGAACAAGCAGTCCACTGGATGGAGATCAGGAGCACAGGTCTTTGAGGGCTGGAGGCAGCCCTTGCCTGTGGGCTGTACTGCTTGGCAACTGCTGGAAGCAGTGGATGACTCTGATGGGCAAAGTGATGTAAAAAGTGTGTCAGTCTCTTCAGCCAAAGGGGTTTGGTCAGTACAGCTCTTGCTGGCTCCTCTCAGGAAAAAGATTCAAGAATCCACTCTTTACAGTAGAGAAGAGACTTCTTCAGTTCACCCAGTACTATGGAGAGCCAACTCTCAGTGCTTTACACACTATGGAGGAAGAGGCACTTACCAGCAGGGAAGCTGAGGCACAGAGCAGTGCCCTGCCTGGCAAGCAGCAACTGACTGCATATTTCCTGTGCTCCAGTTCAATACTCTGCCCATTAGGCTGCACTGATAGCCAGCAATTCCCAAACTCAGCATCATGCCAGAGAGGGCACAATGAGTTCAGAGACAAAGAAATTCAGCCAGACCCCCTCCACACTTTCATCTCCAGACACTGAGTCTCCCTAGCACTCGTGACACCACAGTCCCCACACACAGAGAGCACTTCCTTCTCCCCATGCCCAGAAGGATGCTGTGAAGGCAGCAGGAAGGATTGGGAACACTCTGTGCCATCCTACAAATACTCTGTGTCAGAAGAGTGCATTTCTATCACATCCTTCTGGGAGACATCCCAGGAAGTGCTGCTGGTTGGGGTCACAGCCCCAGCTGGCCTGAGCCCTGCCTCGCCAGAAGGCAGGACAGGACAGATGGGCTGCCACACTCACTCTTTGCGCTGCTCAGCCAGTGAGCTGCCACGGGTCAGGGCAAACATGTCAAACTCTTCTTCCAGCTTGCCAGAGGTGCTGAGTGAGCGTGGCCCTGCACTGATGCTGCTGGAGCCCAGGTCTGTGGGAAAGAGAGCAGGGTGAGCAGGTAGCACAGAGCTGTAATTGGAGGGTCATGGGCATGAAGGGTACTGGGTGGAAAGATGGCATGAGAACAAGCTAAACTGCTCTAGGCCCACTCCTCTACCCTGCCCCTCAGCTGCAGCATGTTCTATGTGTGTGTGCACTGTCATGGGTGAAGTAGCAAAAGCAGTTTGTTTGCCTGCTCAGCAGATATTTTCAGCTCAGTCTCAGGCAGCAGTAGCAACATGAATTTACTGCACTGATGCTGAAGGTTAGATATTCCTGACCACTCAAAATAGGGAATTGCTCCATAACCTGTGGAAGAGGATAACCTGTTCTTCTGGGCAAGAAGCTCTGAGACAGATGAGAGGATCTTCATGATGTGGGCATAATCTGAAAAACCCTGGCTTGAAAAACATCTTTATTGGCTTGTCTGTAAAAATAGCCTTGCCTGTTTTCTGTAGCTGCGTCCATGTGGTACTGGATTTGCTCAGAGCTAGCAAAAGCTTCAGGCAGTGCTGTCTATGTAGGCTGTTGGTATGTCTTGGAGAACTCTCAGGACCTCTTAGGCTTTCTGAGTAAACAACTTTGTGGGTTTGGAGCCCAAGATGCTCATGGCTGTATTTGCAGAACAGCTCAGCTGCTTTTCTTCTCTCAAACCACAATGGTCACCCTGACATGACACAGCATGAGAGGCCACTGCACTGCTGCTAGGCATTGCAAAGGCAGCAACTTTCTTCCCTGTCCTGCTGAAAGGCCCAGTCCTTAGACACAGCCTATTGCTGAGTTACTTCTTAAGCCACATCCACCTCCTTGCACAACATGAGGTGTAGACAGATGCTTGTGTGCCTTGAGACAGAGTTTTCTTCTTCAAAGTTGGCAATGCACCCCATTTCCCTAGGTTCATTTATGAATGAAACTAAATAATTTTGGGAGATGATTCAAGGGCATGAAAGGATTCCCAGAAGAACAAAGGAGAAGGACTGAGGGGAAAACTGCATGAAAACATACTCATTCCAGCCATCTGAGAGGAGAGGTTGTTGGTGACTTCAGGCTGTTTCACTTCAGGAGTATTGGGCCCCAGGTCAATCAAGCTGTTCTCTGTCCCATTTGGTGCCTTTGGAGAAAACAAAACAAAAGAAAAGTAGAGTTTCTGAAGCCTGACACACCAACCCTTCAGTCCCAGCTCATGAACACTGGAGAGGGAAGCCCTTCTGTACCCATCAAAAGATATCAGCTGTGAAGCCTCTTCTTGTGAGAAGGGGAATGGCAATCAGAGAACAGGCTGGCAATAGTGTCCTGGGGCAGAATACAGCTTGGCAGGCAGCATCCCAGTGCGGCTGGATGTTGGTAAGTAGGGTAAGTGCTGGTTCAGAGGGCAGGGCAATGCTCAGAAGACAAAGGGAGGCTCATAAGATGCTCAGTCCTCTCAGTGTTCCATACAAGAAAAGCATTAACTGCTGCTGATCTGCTCTTGCTTTCTGGGTGAGAGAAAGGCTCCCACTGGCCTGGAGGGAGAGGTCAGCAGTGGTAACTGGAGTGTCCTGCACACCAGCGTGGCCTGGTGCAGCTGGGCTAGAAGAGCAAAGCCTACAGCTTGCAAGTGGGGCAGACTAAGCCTCTCTCCAGCAGGACACTCCTGGACCTGCAGGATGCAAAGGAAGTTCCACAGAGGGGAAGCTCTGCTGAGTTACCTTAAGAGGCTGTCCTGTCCGAAGACGCTCGAACCTGCAAGAAAGATGACAGGATGCATGTCAGTAGTGTGTGCTGCTTCATCCACAGGCCAAGAGGTTTCTCACAAGGCTCGACACAGTCTGCCCTGTCCTATGTGCTGGGAAAAGTGGACCACGGCTTGGGGTCCAATTCTCCCT
This sequence comes from Semnornis frantzii, assembly GCA_013399775.1. Taxonomy (NCBI): domain Eukaryota; kingdom Metazoa; phylum Chordata; class Aves; order Piciformes; family Ramphastidae; genus Semnornis; species Semnornis frantzii. Next base: position 21,001 of record VWYK01028345.1, on the reverse strand, counting down.
CAAAACCACAACAACAAGGTCCACAGAGTTGAGGCCTCCTCAGAGATGGTGTGAGGAAGCTTCCTGTGATCCTCCAGAGCTACTTCTAACCAAAATGGTTCAAACCCAGCTCTCTTTACAGACACAGGGAATAAATTATGCAGACTTTGTCCTGGCTTAAGAGATAGGGTTTATGAAAGGAAGGCTAAAAAGGGGTGCTGACCTCACATGGGCAGGTTCTTTCTGCCTCAGATTTAGAAAGCCAAGTATTTTCATGCAGCTCCCTTCTTGTTCTTCTGGCTTATGCCACAGGGATGTCTTTATATCCCATCCATTACTCACACAACAGTGTTGAAGGGACAGGAATACATCAGGAAAAGTGAACATTGTTCTCAAAGATGGATGACACAGACTGATACCTCTTGAGCATCATACTCATGGGCAGATCAAAAGGGTGAGAGAGAAGGTCTTCAAGGGGCAGTACATTCTTGTGGAAGTCCAGGGCAGAGAAGGAAGAAGGCAGGTACCTTTCATGGCGCAGAAACACGTTATTGAGGTTGTCATTGATGATTAGCAGCTCCTCAGTGAGTTGTTCATGGAGGATACGAGGAATCAGCTCCAGCACACGCTGCTGCATGGCTCTGCATGTCCGATTCAGCTCCTGCTCACAGCAAGGGGAAGTTACCATGAAGGTTAGCCTAAGGCTGAGCACTCACAGATTTTGGAAGTCTGACTGGGACAGAGAGACCCCAGTATCCTCTGAGGTCAGCAAAAGTTGACAGGCAACAGATGCTAGAGTAAAAGGTAAACTGTGTCTGAGATTTACAGACAATAATTGTATGCTTCTTGTATAGCACATCACCTGAAAGAAAGGCACTTGCTGACTACAAGCCCCCACGTGGGCTGATTCCAGCCTCAGTGATGCAGCTTCCCTTGGCTATTGAAACTCTACTTTCTCTGTGTCTCCTTTATTCTGTCACACCCTGATAAGCCCCACACTAAAACTGTCCAGTGCAACTGTTCCCCATGCCTGGCATGTGTCATGCCTCAGTCCCTCAAGTCATTGCTAAATCAAGCTGCATGTGCCAGCCCTCCTTGTTGCCAGTGTTCCTTACTTGCAGCAGCTCCAAGTCAGAAGGCTCAGCCTGGGATGGCACCAGCTCTGTCAACATCTCTGACATGACCTTCACATTTCCATTCACCACTTCCAGCTCACTGCGCAGCTTCCCGACCTGCAAAAGGGAAGGAAAGTGACAGCTCTGCCTGAGAAGGCTGGAGAGACTGATGAAGTAGCTCTGAACAGCAGTGCACCACGTTTGTGTTCACAGGGTCAAAGAGAATGGCTGCTGAGAGCTCATTTGTCACCACTCAGTTGGGCTCTTGGGAGCCCCCAGCAGAAGGAAGCTCCATTACTTACCATCAGGTTCATTTGCTAGTAACAGATGCCAGGCCCTCACGTGAGATCTTTGGCAACTAGCCTAGCCTTGATTTTTAATAGCCAGCACAGGCTGCTGTTATAATTCAAATCTCTCCCTAGCCAGCAGGTCCTGTGTGGCAGCTGCTCAAATAATTTCATTTCCAAAGTGGTGCAAGGAAATGAATTCCCATTCAAAAGGTGAGCCTTGGCTAAGTGTGCAGTTGAAGCCCTATCTATTTCACAAGCTGCTAATGAACCACTTGAGAGGGGTTTCTACCTTCTGTTCTGCAAGGGGATGCAACTCACTGACAGCTGGAGCTTTGGTGCTGAACTTGGTGTTGTAGGAAGTCAGAGTAAGGACACAAGTGTGAAAGCCTTGGCTTTTGGAAGCCACATAATCAGACAGCATTGATTCATATAAAGTCAGCAGTGAAGCAGGACAAACAAAGATGGTAAGAAGGCATCAACTAAGCTTCTGCTGTACTGCACTACAAAACCCCACACCTCTCTGACTCAGTTTCCCACTTCCCTGTAGCCAGAAGATCATCCTTCAATGTGCAAGGAGCCCTGTCTTAGGAAAACATAACCAACTACTTGGTGTTTGTGGTACCCCAGCTCATTACTATGACCACAATGGAGCTCTGAGGGAGCTCTCAAGGGACTGTACTTTAGAGGAACAGCATCTTGAGGACAGAGGCTGGGGAAGGACCAGGACAGCAATCCCAGAATGGTGTTTGTGAAAGTCACCAGATGCAGGAAGAATTAGCAGCACCACTGGGCACTTGCCCAACTCACCTGCTCTGGTGTGGGTGTGATGGGAGCACTGCTGGATGTGCCCTTCCCAGTGGGCAGGGTGACAGGGTGGAGGATGGACTCTATCTGCTGAGGGGAGTTGACCACAGGTGAGTTCTGTCCCGACTGGGAGTTGGAGTTGTACACAGTCTGCAGACAAAGGTGGGAAAAATGAAAGAGAGGAGATGTTAGACATTCATGGCTGACAAGGCAGTGCAACTAGGAGAGAAATATTGATGGGAACTCTGCATGTGCTTTCACTAGCTCTTCCAGCAAGCAGGCTGTCCTGGAGTTTCTCACTCCCCAGAAGCCTTCTAAATACAAGCTAGAGTTACTGAAGTCCCTTCATAGCTCCACAATGGCAGCTGCCCAACACCCTCCTCTTCAGTAATGCTCTCATACCCTCTGTGGTGTGTGGATGGGTGACAGCATGTCCAGATCAGTCATGGGGAACTCCAGGCCCTTCCGTCTCAGGTCTTCATAGACAGCGACAACACCAGTCAAGTCCGGTGAGCTGCGGAAGGCGTCTGCCCAGGACTGGGAAGGAGAAGGCAGCACAGCTCATTGTCATTTACAGCAGCCTTCTGTACACACACCTACAGACAAACGCTCTGCTCGGCTCACCTGAATGAGGGTCAGCACCTTGTCGTGCACTATGGCAGGTGGATTGTTCTTTGGCAGGATTGTTCTCACCAGCACACTTTCTACAAAGTCCTGGCTGGACACAAGGACGTGGAAGCGATGGCCACAGTTCTTGACACATGTCTCCAGAACCTTCACAGAATCACAGAATGTCAGGGGCTGGAAGGGACCTCAAAAGCTCATCCAATCCAACCCCCCTGCCAGAGCAGGATCATCTGTACCAGATCACACAAAACGTGTCCAGGCATCTCCAGAGAGGGAGACTCTACAACGCCCCTGGGCAGCCTCTTGCAGTATTCTGTCACCCTCACAGTGAAAAAATTCCTCCTCATGTTTAAATGAAACTTCCTATGCCTCAGCTTCCCCCCATTGCCCCTTGTCCTGTCATCAGGCATCACCCAGCAGAGCCTGGCTCCATCCTCCTGGCACTCACCCTTTACATATTTATAAACACTGATGAGGTCACCTCTCAGTCTCCTCCACGCTGCAGAGCCCCAGCTCCCTCAGTCTCTCCTTCTAAGAGAGATGTTCCATTCCCTTAATCATTTTTTGCGGCTCTGCGCTGGACTTTCTCAAGCAGTTCTTTGTCCCTCCTGAACTGGTGGGTCCAGAATTGAACAAGGTACTTCAGATGTGGCCTCACCAGGGCAGAGTAGAGGGGCAGGAGAACCTCTCTCCACCTACTAGCCACAGCCCTTCTAATACACCTCAGAATGGCATTGCCCGTCCTGGCCACAAGAGCACATTGCTGGCTCATGGTCAACCTCCCATCAACTAGGACCCTCAAGTCCTTCTGGGACAAAGAAGCATTAGGCCTTCTCTGCCTACATGTGTTTGACTTGTTGGCTTTAGGTACTTGTGTCATTTCAGCCAAGGACTCAGCTTTACAAAGCTGAGAAAGAGGCCTGACCACTCACCGTCAGAGCCAGCATAACTTCATGAAAGTTCTTATTGCCTACAATTCTCTTCTTAATGGCTCGGAAGGCATCTTTGGGCCTGCAGGAGAAATCATATGAAGAAAGATCATCAGAAGGTTGAGAGGTTCATTGCACAGAGAAGCAAAGCTAAACAGACACTGTTTCTGGATTCCTCATACTCAGCAGATGACCTTCCCCACCATGTTTTCAGGGTGCCTTCAAGCAATGACTGGTAAAGCAGCTCCTTTCTGCCTGTGGTTCTGCAAGAGGACTGGGGTCCTACTAATGAGTGTTGTTACTGAAAGTGGAGGCCTCTGTGCTGATGTCTGCAACAATTCAAGGTGCACAGGAGACAATGGAGAGTAGAGTAAAAGCAATGCTAGAAATGACTATCTGGGGGTAGAGCAAAATCTCATGGCAGAGAGACTGAAGAGGAGAAGATCTCAAAAAGGCTTGGCATGAGTTAGAAACAGGAAGGAGAGAGCAAGCTGCAGTAATGCCTGTGTTGTTTGGAGAGAAGCTGTTTAACAGCATTTCACTGGAGGAAAGGAGGCTAAAAAGCAGCAGGGGACATGCAGTGGCCAAGTCTTCCCTATACTGCAGATAGGCAAAAGAGCAGCAGCATAGCAGTGTCTCCTTAACCGTTCTCAGACGGGAGAATTGTGGTCTCAGCCCACTGTGTTCTTGTGAGGGGGCACAAATGAACCAGAGTGCTCTGGCAGAGCACAGGAGGAGAGGCTGGGCTGAAAGAGCAGCCATGCTGGAGGAGAAGAGTAGGATGGAAACACTGAGGCAAGAAGGAAGGCAGAAGCAGATTGGCCTATGGAGCACGGTGGCTGCAATGTGTGGGCATTAGCAGGAAATGGGAGAGCCCATGGTGCCAGGAGGGTACAGCTGTGTTACCAGGTGCCCAGAAGAGAAACACCAAGTGGCCTCAGCTTGGGAGTGAGAACTGTGGGCAGAAGCAGGCCTGTTTGTACCACAGGGATAGCACAGAAAAGAAGTGGTGACAGATCTGTGACTAAAGATGTTTGACTTTGTTTTCATACAACTGTGAAGCTGAAAACTGTGCTTGCTAATCCTCTGTCAGCATCACTGTGGCGTAGGACAGCAGGAGTGAAACCTACATTCTTTATTCCATGTAGCACCTTCTTTTTTTTACATGCTGCTCTTGACATCTCCACTGTGAGAAGAGGTAGTCCCAGCTGAATTCATTGGCAAATCCACAGTCCAGAGTCTGGTATATGTCTAAATGTCTCCCTGTAGGAAGAGGGATACAAGGGCTCCCCCACCCACTTTGTGACTGTACATGAAAACACCTGAGAAATGAACCCCAGCAGGATTTGCAGGACGGAATAGCAGCCTGAGATTTTCCTCCTGTCTCAGCCACCTGCCTGTAGATTTTTACATTCCCAAAGGGGAGAAGAAAAGGAGTATGAAAGAGGAGTAAAATGAAGGAGAAAAAAACTGCAAATGTGCCTCTGGGAGACAGGGAGGCAGCCTGGCTTGAATCAAGGTTTCTCTGGGGACCCTGAAGGCATCTTTGAATGGCTCCCAGTGCTCACAAAGATTACAGGGAAGCATCTAACAGATGCTCTGACAGCTTTGCTGTGTCTGTGGGTCTCCTAGCAGAGTCTTGTCTAAGGCACTTTTGGGAAGCCTAGCCTGTTACCTCCACCAGTGTATGCTACCACACAGTCCAGGGATGTATTGTTACAGAGCATGCTGGGACCTGCCACTGGCTCTGTGCCCCCATCGGCTCCCTTACCCTTCTTCAGTCTCGTTAATGATGTCACAGATCTCCATGTTGAGAGCCCAGTCCTCGCTCCGCAGGGACCCATCCGTAGCTCTCTCTGGAAAACAGAAACCAAGACACAGGAAGGCTAAGCGCAGCCCTGTCCCCCTCATGAACTGCTGCCAAGACACCCCAGCACCCAGACACTTTTCCCCTGGTTTCCTCCACCACCACCTTCTAGGAGGGGAATGCGGCTGCAACGTCCAGGCCACGGAGTGCTCTCCTCTAGGTGTCACCACCGCAAAGCGCACGGCTGGGCTGGGCGGGTGCTCGGCTTTGCCCACACCACCCATGCTGCCAGCACACCATCGCACACTCCGTGATCTCTGGTGTCCTGCAAGCGAAGGCAGAGGACTCAGCACAACTTCCACTCCACAGCTGGGGAAAAGAAGGCATATTTGCTTTGCTGCTGCAGGGCCAGAAACTCTGAGTTTGGTGTGCTGATGCCGACAGAGATCTACTGTCAATGGCACCAGGCTTGGTTTGCACCAAATCCAGCACACAAAAGAATCAAACCCCATCTTTATGTGAGCCCTACAAATAAGCAAACAAACAGCAAAAGCAGGGCTCTCTCTCATTTAGCATTTACATCTCTGCCCTGAACTTCTGGCCTCTGAGGAGTATGGGCAGAAGTAGACCGGAAGCTGAAGTGGAACCAATATTGTTTCAGCTTTTGATTGTGTGCCCTTTAATTAGGAAATTCTCTGTCAGCCTTGATGTTATTCAAGGCAGAGATTTAGGAGCAGCTATTACTGAGAGCAGCAGTGTCTCCACCCTATAATCAGCCATGTCTTGGTCCTAGCTGCACTCACTGATCACAGAATCACACAACCTTAGAGGCTGGAAGGGAGCTCCAGAGATCATTGAGCCAAATCCCCCTGCCAAGGCAGGATCACCTAGGGTAGTTTGCACAGGAATGCATCCAGGAGGGGTTTGAAAGCCTCTAGAGAAGGATACCTTCTGGGACACCACCAGATACCTTCAGGGATACTTTCAGGGACACCGCCAGACGCTGAGGGAAAGAGATCTGCCAGTGGGGCAGGCAGGACCCCTGCAGGCAATCTCCAGAACACAGGGAAACAGACACACAGCAGATGGCAAAATGAGGACAAGAACCATCGTTCCCATCTCTCTCATCCTGCAAAATGCCTGACTTATCACTGAGGCAAGAAAATTAAAACTAGTCAGACTGGTTTAGCACTTACCAGGTGCTCTTCAGGAGAACTCAGGCCCAACAGGGTACTAAAAAGAAGTGCCTGCATTTGTAAAACTGCTGTGCCTGCAAAATCTGGAGCTGGCCCTTGCTGTTGTGGGTACTCTGCCCCTTTGGAAAGGCCCTTTCTCTGCAGGGCTGCTTGGTTTTGCTTTTGACCCAGCAGCTAATGATCCCTTTCTGAGAATGAAATTAAATGCCTGCTCATGCAGTAATGGGATAGGGCCATAACACAAGGAGAAAAAAAAGATGTTTTAAACTCCTGCCTGGCTAAGCACATCCATCATGTTTTGGGGTGTGCTGTTTTTAAGGGTCAGGCAGAGAGCTATTCACAGTACTTGTAATGCAGCCTCTTAGACACACGTCCCTCCCACCGATTACACAGTGCAGCATGGAGTTACCTATCTGGGTTTTATCACAACCCAGCCACCACCTTTTCTGTAACTGCATACAGTATTGATTACCCTGTGATTATCCTGATTACATTGTGGCCACAGCCAGATAGAGGGAAGACAGCAAACAAGGGAAGAGTAGCAGAACATCCTTGATGCTCTTCTACCTTTCTGGCTGCTACTGTAACATTCTAAAGGCCTCTTGATTGAGGTGAACTTTTGTCACTTAAAGTATTAATTTTATATAGGAACCCTGGTCTCTTATGGATCTAAGCTTCCTCAGGGAGGCACAAAAGGTAGCATCACACTGGATGTGGTGGAGAACATATCCAGAGCTGTGGGCTACAGGGGAGCATGTCTGGCGCACCAGGGCATATACCAATGAATGAGTGAACCTGTAGTAATACATGGGGGAAAACTATTTCTTTACGGGCTCCTTTGGGATCAGGACTTGGTACAGTAGCAGAGCTCCAGGTTCCCTTCTGCTCTGGGACACCACATGGCCAGCCTTGGTGCCAGGCAGATTGCAGCTTCAGGTCAGTCTGATGGATTTGGCACACGTGGTCACAAAGCCACCCTTCACTTGCACTCTCCTTCAGCATCCCCTGCTCACAACACATTTTGGTTTGAAACCTGGCCTGGGCAGAGGTTTCTCTGTACTGTTTGCTGTCAATGAAGCACATGAATCAGTCACACAGAGTTGCTGTCCTGAAAGGAAGTCTATTCTTCTCACCCCTGAAAAAAAACACTGCATATGGAAAGAAACAAAACCCCACAACTCAGGAACAGGGCCAAAGCTGCTGGGAAGATCTGAGCTACAAAAGAAATCAAAGATGAAACAAAACTACCTTTAATCATCTAGTCATGGAATCTTAGAAAAGTCCTTCCTGTTCAAGTCTCCCCAACTCTTCTCATCCTCATTTTCATCGTACACAAACATGAACTGAGTCTGCAAATACCTTTCCCTTATTTCCCTATGTTAGGTGGCACTCTGTAACTTGCTTTACATCACCAGCCCTTTTCCTCCAAACACATCAGTCCTGCCAAGGTCAGGCAGTAGGTTTACTTTGCATACAGGAATGCAAACAAACTTAGCATGCTCCTTCACTGGGCTGGCCCCTAATTGGGAAATGAGGCTTCCTCAGGAGTGACACACACCACCCCACTGTTACAATGATGTACTCATCTTGCCACCATCACTCCAGTTCACATGCTGGTCGATGAAGAGCTGCAGGAAGGGAGCAAACCTGCCACAATCCTGCAATGTAGGCTCCAAAAGTACAAAGCTGGAAAAGCAGTAAGTACTAGGGCATATGGCAAACAGGAACGTGACCATGAGGCATTTCCGAAGGACAAAACACTTGAATTTATCCAATACAGATTAAGGCCTGGCCTAGCTGGCCTCAGGAGAGCTGGAGCTAATGCAATTTTAATCCTCCTTGCTTGCTCCCAGGTACCGAGGGACTGTCCAAGCCTAGTAAGGGATGCTGGAGTTTTCTCTGAAATGCTGAAGTTTACCCTTTCACTAAAGCCTGCAGAAGGGAAGCAAACAAAGCCTATTCATTAGTCACATGAAGGATCAGAGCGGCTGGCCCCATTTCACGAGCTGTAATTAGCACATGAGCTGTCTGCCCCTCATGAAATCCGAGCCTAGGATGGCTGGGGACAGCGACAAGTACCTAAAACCAGCGAGAACAGGAGGCAGGGCCCAGCTGCCTGCCTGCACTCTGCCTGGCAGGGCTCATCAGGCAGCGTTTATTTCTGCACGCTAATGAGCTGAGCCTGACCTGCCACAGATAGTTCCCTCCTGAACAACCTTATCGGTGAGCATAGGAGGGCCATCTCCCTCCAAGCCTGGAACCAGCTGCCTGTTGAATGCACACGAGGCCCTTCACCGGGCCACAGCAAAGCCACATTGTTTTGGCAGCCTGTCTAGCTTCCCGGGTGTGACAGTATCAGGGTTTGCCTGATTGCAGCCTGCTGCCTCAAAAATTGCTTGGATCAACCCAGAACCATGGGGGATTGTGGCATGGGTTGAACCAGAGCATCAGCTCTTTTCCTGCCTGGCATTTGATATGCTCCTGCTGACTGCAACTAGGCAGTGAAAGTTATCTGGAATTGTCAGCTGAGAAAGAACTCTGAGCTTGGCATAAGTGACACAGAGGAGCTGTACATGAGTAGATTTCACAGCTCTGCTTCTTTCCAGGTTGCCTATCTCTGCCCTTGTGGTAGGGGAGAGCTCACTGTGGGGCTGGCAATCCCACCCAGCCATCCCTGCAGCTGCACACTGGCAGGGCAGTCAACGGCACAAGGAGGTTCAGGGGGTGGGAACAGAAGATGCTGCTGCACAGGCTCCTGTCCTCTTTGCTCCCTATCACAGACCCGAAGCATCCACAATGGCCAGGAACTGCTGAGCAACCCCTTTGCCTGTGACATGCTCTGCTATAGCAGCTCATCACAGACAGTGTGCTCCTCCCCCAAGTCAAGCCCTTGATCAGGATCCCTACAGTGCTCAGTTAAGCTGTCTTTAAATTCCTTAGCAAAACATCAAGCACCTTCTCACCCATTTTAACAGGTCTGAGGGCACAAGCATTTCACTGCATGAGATAGTGTAAGTTCATCAGAAAGCAACGTTAAGAGTCTTTTCTCCCAGCCTCTATTCAATTCAAAACTCTCTGTCATGAGTCAGCCTCCTGAACAAAGTCTCATGCTTTTGGCTCCCTTGAAACTTCAGCACCAGCTCAACTGGGACTCCATCATTTAGCTGATTTGTTCCTCTGAAGACAGAGGCTTGGCACAATGCAGTTTCTAGAGAGCAGAGGTATGGCTCCAAACCTAATTCAAGGATGGTGATGGACACAGACTTGTGCTGACATAGTTCTGTGGGTATTTGGGTCTCTGAACTCCTGCTTCTTTCCTGTGAATCAGCTCAAAGTTTCAGGAATGTAATTACTTTTACTGGTACCCCTTCTCCTTATGCTCCAGAGGGGACACAGAAGACAAGGCAACATCTTCTTGAGAAGCACCACCTTGCAGGGACCCATCTAGTTCTGACAGAAGCTCCAGCTCCCAAGGTCCCAGCTCAGAGGGGTGCAGGGACACCTGCAAGGAAGGACCCAAATGGCTGTTGGGATTTTTCTGGCATATTGCATTGTGTTTGCCCCTCTTCTTCATTCCAAATCCTCTCTTAGCTGTTCTTTCTTTATAGTCTCAACTTTTCCTTGTTCTCATATTTAAAGCAGCTCCCAAACACAAAAGATCCTGCTCAGCCCTGTGCCACACAGTTACTTCACTCTCTCATCTTCCCTCACTCACTGAAATAACTCAGTCTCTTTCAGTGTAGCTGTAATTACTGTGTATTTCAGACTTCCAGGTCAGGAGGTAGCACTCATGGTTTCCTCTCCATTCTCTCACTCAAAGCACCTCCTTGAAATCAGATTTTCCATTTTGAAGTTTCTCTTTGCTCCTAGATGGAGGTGCAGTGGATTTCCTTTTTGAGAAGGGAATCCAAATGATGATGCTTCGCAGTGTTTGGAACTTTCCCCACTGGTCAGAAGTACTGTGTTAAAAAAGAACCCTACAACCCACACCACAAAACCAAATACAAAAAACCCTATACAAGTCTGTATTTATCTTACTTCGGAAGAGACATCACAGTTCAAAACCAGGACAGAGGCAACTTTTGTGACTACATTTTGGGACCGGGCGTAAGACGCTAGAAAATCTACTCCTCTGCAGCTGACTCATTCTGTGAGAGATCACTGAGATTATCTGAGCACCAGTTTCCTTGTCAGCAAAATAAATAGGACTTACTAGATTAACATTAATGAAAGAATTTGAGAACGTTGCTGCAGTGTGCCACAGAGGTTTGTTTTTTTTTTTTTTTTATTCCTTAGCCTTCATCTAAAGCTATTTTAGTCTCTAGAAGCTGTACCAGGCACGCATGACTTTACCCAAGCAATTCACAAGGACACAGTACTAGGTTTTTGCAGACGGCGCTATGCAAGTTTGGTCATCAGGCTCATGGGTTCAACATGCAGCTGCTGCAGACCTACCAAACGAGTTTGGGTTAGTCATGTCCGCACCTCAAATTAAACAGGGAAGATAGCATTTATCCCTGTCCCCAGGATGTTGATAGGCAACGTTCAAAAGAGGAAAACATTCATATTTTCAGCCACCATCTCTTTCAAGTCCTTCACACTGAGTTTCTTTCTCACAAGCCAAATCAACCCCAGTCATTAAGATCTTTCTACTGCCACACCTCTGGTACTAAGGAGTATAAGGTACTGTTTGACAACACTCTTGGAATACTTTTTTCCTTTTCTTTGATGTTGGTTTGCTGCTTGAAAATCTCTTTAAACCCAAAGGGAACTCATTTAAAATCTAGCTACTATACTGATCAGAAGATCCAGAGGGCAGGAAGTGATTTGTAATATCTAAAGATAACTTCAGATTGCCTTTAGCCAAACACAAAAACGTATTTGATGCATTCACTGAGGGGATGAAAGAGCATTTATTCTGGAAAGGGCAGGAGATGGCTTCTCCTGCAAAGTGTCACGATACACATGACATTCACCCGGGAAGACGTCGAAAATCTGGAGGTTTTTGTTACAGAAAACCATCCCTGGTGATCCTTCCCCCACTTTGCTGTAGTGCATCTCGCCTGTCTTGTCCTGACACTACAGTGCACATCACAGTGCTCCCAATTCAAATGATTTGGAGAGTGTTTTGGGTATGCTCTAAAATAAGCAGTGCTTATAGAACTGTTATAAGAGGGAAAAAAGGGGAAGCAGTTGCTTTCTCCCTTCCCACTCCAGCCACAGCAGCCTATTCACCCACGCAAGCGCTCCAAAACCCACTGAATCAGGGACCAGATGTTCGTAGTGAAGGGCAAAGGTCGCCGCAGGTGACGAAAAGCAAAACTGAACAAGTACATAAACCTACAAATGGCTGTGGCACAAGCTGGGAAGTTTAAATGGGTAACATCAACCTTCAAGACACTTACTTGCACCTTTGAGACACAACTTGAAGACACTTACACAATGCAATGTAAAAATAAAAGAATCAGACAATACAACGTAAGAATACAAGAATCTTTAAGAACTGCATCTCTGCTTTGAGACGACTGTAACTGTTCATGGCCTTGTTCTAACATCTCTTTGCTCCACTTTCTCAGACAATGCCCTCCTCCTGTGTTCATCTACTTGACCTGAGCACAGAAACTATGAGACTGCGTCTCTGTGGGCCTGCAAGGTCAAAGAGCGGACGCTAAGTCCTTGCTGTTGATTTCACTGCGGGAGCTGGTACTTAGCCCTGTGAGGAGGTTCATGGCATAGGGGAGCTGCTCTCTATAGAGCCAAAGCTGCTAAGTTCTGTGCGAGCTGCCATCCCCGGCGTGCCCAGAGTGCTCATACTTCAGGTGGGGAGCAATGAGCTGATTAGGGGAGCTGCGGCAGTGCAGGGACAGGCGAGCCCGAAGCCCCTATCCCGGGACAGCCTCCGGCACAGAGACAGGTGCCCGAGGCCATCCTGTCACTTCACGCGGAGCGCGGCCCCTTCCCACCCCGAATGCGGTAGACCACAGCAATTGGGACTGAGTCAACCGGCCACTCCCGCTGTGCCCCCAGGTAGGACCCCGCCTGCCTGCGAAGCCCCCAGAGAAGTGCAGGCGGGAATGGCCTCGAGCCAATCACGGGCCTCGGCTCTACCGGGGGGCGTGGCTGAGACCACCGCTCTGCGGCCCCTTTAAGTAAGGAAACTTCGCCCTGCCACCTAGACCCCCTCATGCCCGGATTGGCTGGTGGGGCATCGACGGAGCAGCCTCTGGCTACGCGTCCGCTATTGGTCTGCAGGGCCCGTCAGTCAAAA
>VWYK01028302.1:11988-43102 GCA_013399775.1 Semnornis frantzii | reverse complement strand
CAGGCAAGGGACCCCAGACTCAGTGGCGCCAGGCCCTTTGTCCCTTTTCCCGCCGTTGCTCTTCCCCAAAACAGCAGGAGGGAGAGCAGAAAAATATGCCTGGGCAAGCCAGGAAAGGTATAAACCCAATTTGGCCTGCCTAGGCCTACCACGACACCCCGGGGGACACCTTTTGTCACAGGAATGTTTTATGAAAAGACAAAAAGGAAAAGACTTCTTAGACCTTGTTTTTGGTGAAAATCTTCCCTGTCTAACTACAGGCTTTGTTTATGTGTGTTACCAGCACAATAGCATGAGCTAGAAGGTCACTTGTATCCCTGTGGATTTACATGACATTATCACTAAAGCCAGCAGGCTGGAAAGTGGAAAGCCTTCCAGGTCTGCCTTGTCTCCTGCTACAGACAGTCCAGGAAGCTGTGCAGCCTCTGTAGTAGCTACCCAGTTATACTGAATGCCATGGCTACTTGCAACCCTTTAATGCATATTTGAAGAATAAATACTCTCCAAGGAGAGTGTGTTATTGTGGACCTCTCTGAAACACTGAGGATGGAAGTTTATTCCCACCACCTACCCCCATATGCTTGTATCTCTCCCAAAGAGCCATTGCCATCACCATCAGAGATGTCCCTCACCTTCATTGTGGCTGCTGGGTAAAGAAAAACAAAGCATACATATACTTAATTTTGTCAATTAGCTTTCATCTTGTCACTACTAAAAGTTTGTTTGGGAAAGCAAAGAGCAGTGCTAAAGGGTTTCTCTGCTGACTTGGGCAACTTGTATTGTACCCATTTACTGTTCTCAAAACTGCAGGTAAGAAATCGACCTGATTTTATCTTTTGCTCTTCCATTGCCTTGTGAAGGTCCAGGAGCCAACATTCATTCATATGTACCAAATCACACAGCTCTGTTTATGCTAGGACATACAAGTCATACCTTTGTCTAAAAGGTACATCCTAATTTGCATAGCTTTTTCCTAAAAAAAAAAATCTTAATTTGGCTGGCTTGATTTTAAACTATCAGCTGGTCTCAGCTGCCTCAGCCTGAGCATGAACTTAGCATTTCAGTGATGTAGCAAGGACTGAGTGTGTAGGTGAGGCTGCATCCTACATGGGACCTTTGCCATTTGGAAGAAGTCATCAAGGACATGGAACTGTTGGAGTGGGTCCAGAGGAGGCCACAAAGGTGATCAGAGGGCTGCAGCAGCTCTGCTATGAGGACACACTACAAGAGTTAGGGCTCTGCAGCCTGGAGAAGGCTTCAAAGAGACCTTATAGTAGCCTTCCAATATCTGAAGGGGGCCTACAGGAAGGCTGGGGAGGGATTATTTACAAGGTCTTGTCATGATAAGACAAGGGGCAATGGGTTTAAACCGGCAGAGAGAAGATTTAGACTGGATATCAGGAAGAAGCTCTTTCCATTGAGGGTGGTGAGACACTGGCACAGGTTGCCCAGGGAAGTTGTGGCTGCTCCCTCCCTGGAGGTGTTCAAGGCCAGGTTGGATGAGGCCTTGAGTGACCTGTACTAGTGGGAGGTGTCCTTGCCTATGGCAGGGGGTTGGAACTGGATGATCTTTGAGGTCCCTTCCAACCTTACCATTCTATGATTCTATGATCTGCATGTAAGGGGTGCTCCATGGATCACACCAGTGAGCTGTCTAGCCCAGTGCTCTGTTTCCAGTGGTGGCAAGAGGAGATGCTGCTTAGGAAGAAGGTGAAACTGGTTGTTATGTGCAGCCCTTTCTTCTAGCACACCGCATCCAGAACTGTTGGATTAGGGATACAAAAGGATATGTTCCTGCCTCATCCTTGTAGCATTAAGACTCATTAATTTGCCTAATCCCTTTTAGAACAGGCTAATACCGTCTGCCTCCATGAGCTCCTGTGCTGGCAAGCTCCAGAGGCTCATTACCCACTCTTTAAGCAAGCATGTTATTTTATCTGTTTTAAACTCATCTTTTGCTAGCTGCCTGAAGCGTCCCCAGGATCCCATACTAGGTTCTTGTAAACAACAGTTCTATGTTTGGTCTGATCAGCACATCCATCATTTTGCAAATCATGGTTACATCACTCCTTCACTCCAGAGTGGAGTCCCAGTAGTTTCAGTCTATGGAAGGCAGCAGCTTTAACATCTCAACCATTGTTGCTGCCCTTTACTTAATAGAATACACCATTTTTTTAATGTAGCAAAAACATTACACCCCCTGTCCTGCTCCTAGTAACCTTCTTACAAGTTCCAACATTTTCTTGGGTTTTGTTTGCCTTTGAGCTGATAATTGCAGAGAACCATCAACAATGGCTCAGAGATTGCTTTCCTAAGTTCTAATTCTCAGTTCCAAGTCTGATTTAGGTATTTTTTTCCTAGATGCATTGCTCTGGATTTATTTATATCCAGGTTCATCTGTCACCTTTGAGCCAACCCTGTTTGGTGAGGTCCTTGTGGCCTGCAGAGAACTTGACTGAACAAAGTTAGTGTCACCTGCAAACTCTGCAATGGCAGTGAGACTCCATGGTATGAGGAGGTTCAGTTGCCATTGGAAATGAGTCGATTTGGTTAACTTTTGTAACTCCCTAGGAAAAAGAAACTCTTCCAAATCCCCCTTAAGATTTGCAAGCTATTTTCCATTTCTCTAACCTAGTGGAGCTCCACAGATTTCAGTCAGAAATGATTTATGGAGGTAAATGAAGCCAGTTGTGTCCTGCAGGGAGAAGAGTGAAGGTGGTTGTCTCCAGCTGCCTTGTAACTCTTCAGACTTTCCTTTCTATTAGTATCTTGGGGTTGTTATTGATAATTATTACATTTGTAACCCAACCATACTGACAGAAGAGCAAAGTAGTGGATTGTGCTAAGATGTTGCTATGTCTGCTGTAACAACAAGATGAAAATGCAAGGCCTTTCCTTTCAGATAAATCACATAAGTTACAATGAATATTCCTAACTGCCCTCTGGGGAGCTTTGCTCATGCAGAAATCAGGCTGAGCAGAAACCCTGGAGCATGGTTGGTCCAAGGATGTCCCAGCAGCAGGGGTCTGAAGTAGTCTGTAGTCGTAGCTCCATCTACTGGTACTCAATAGCCTGATCACCATCTTCAATGAATAAAATTGTAGGAAGGAGATAAATTCACTGTGGAAACTTTTCTCCTGATACCCTTTAAGGCAGCAGAAGTATTTAGATCTCTGAGAGACCCCTGTAAGTCGGTGATACTGTAGGACTTCTTCCTCTAAGAGTTTTACTTGATGCTGCACCTCATGTCCAACGTTGCCAACCCTAAACCACTCACAACTCAAGAGTCAGGTCCCCCAAAACAATGAGATTCTACAAGTGCTGGATTTTTACCTTGGAGTCTTAACACTTCCAAAGTCTGCCATGGCCACAAAGACTATTTTTGCCCTAATGGCAACATCTATTCCAGCAATAACTTATCCCAGCAGCAACTTATCCCAGCAGCAGGATGCTAAGAGAAAAAGCAAGTGACACAAGGCCAAGGAATTTGTAATACCATTTGTTTCAAAGGTCGGATCTGTTTAGTGCAGAGGGAAAATTCTGCTCTTACTTCCATTAGTGAAATTCCTCACTGGTGACTGGACCTCAAAAGAAATTGTATTTATATAACTAAATTTCCTTGTGAAATTTCTCTCTGAAGTAGCTCTGTCTTTTTCTAAGAACATCTGCACCAGGGGAGGTTCAGGCTTGTTTGAAATTTTCATTATTGAACATATATAATTTTGCTTGTAAGTCATGAGCTGAAGCTTGGACTTGGCCCAGGGACAGCTGTGACTGCAGTGGGTAGATCACATGAACTCAGAACTCAGATGACACCCCTGCCCAAAGTGCTCCTCCTTTCTACATGCAGCTCATCCAGGGCCCACGGTGACTGGAGCCAGGGAAAGGACAGGAAGAGAATTACTCCTGTCTGCTCTTAATGCTGGTATCACGTTGCAAAGCGGACCTGGGAGGTGGAGAATATTTCCCCTTCTCCTCTCTTCCTGATTTTGACTTCAGGCACCTGGTGGTGATTCACCTCATTCTTATTTCAACAGCCCAAGGCTTTAAGCTGGCCTTACAGGTTCCCCAGAGCTTCAGATCTCAGGCCAAGGTATGTTCAGTTTGAAAAAAAGCAGGTATATTAAGGAGTCCCAGTTCTGCATTCAGTGTCACATCTTAAATAGGGGGAAAAATGTGACCAAGTACTAAGGTCTTAATCTTCTTTTCTAATCAGTAGGTCTCTCACTTCGTTTCCTCATTTGCCACAATTTTTTATTTTATCTTGGTGGAACCATTTGAGACTGTGTCCTTTGGTGCTACTGAACAGTGAACCATATCCCATACACCACATGGGTTTCTGGGTTATCCAGTCTGTACAGATCATTCTGTAGCTTCCTGCTTTCCTATCAAAGGCAGGGGAAAAGCAGGGAGAAGATGCTCATTTAGGTCTTAATGTGGCATAAGGCTGTGACCTAGTTGGGGTGTTCACCTGGTCCAAGGAGTCTGGAAATACTTCCACATCATGCAATTTGGGAATAGTGTGACCTATGATATCATTACAGGATCAATTTTCACTAAAGTACATATTTCACTTGAAATGTAATCACAAATTAAAATGGCTATGGTCCTTGTGTGGGACAAAAAAGAAAACAAAGAAAAAAGAGGCAGCATAAATGTTTATAAAAGCAAAACACTTTTTGCCTCATTAGTTTCTCCCATAAAGCTTACTGAACCTAAATCCACATCTGTTACAAAGTAATATTAAAAGCCAATCATTCGTGGGCACTGCAAGTAGAACAGTCCAAGCATGTAATCAGATCACTAGGAAGCCCTGGCACCTTTTGTACAGGGCAACAGGGCTGTGTGAGGTCCTGGCTCTGCAGCAAGAGCAGTGCAGAAGGACCCTTTTCTCTACAAGGAAGCCCTTGGGGCTTGTTCTGACCTGCTGTTTACTGTGCCACACCACTGGTGCAGTGACAAAGGCCACACTTTGCTGAGACAACCAGGAAAAATGATTTGGATGAGATTAGTATCTCCAGTAATTCCTTTAAAATTCGTGTGTGGATCCACAGGGCTCAGCCCTTGCACAGGAGCCTCTCTGGAGGCAGGCACAAGAGGTCTGGACATGCTGAATAGTGTATGACTATTTTGTCCACCATCTTCAGAATCCTTACAGATACTTGCAATAATCCCACAGCAAGAAAGCTGTTAAAACCACACCTAGACATAATCTGACTTGATCATTGTGTTCCCTTGAAAAGTAGCTTGACGAGTTTGTTGCCAAAACTTAGCTCAGGTTTCTGAACTGAAAGGTGCTGTGTCCTGGCAGGCGTAAGGCAGCTCATAATTTGCTAATGCCAAGAATTTAGGGCTTGAACGTGTTGTATAGGAGGAAGCAGCTGAAACCTGAAGATTCCTGAGGACCTCTTTCCTCTTTCAAGATGCAGCAGGTAGCTCAACACCTCAAACAGGAACTCTCCGTAGCCTATTTACAAAGGAAAAATCAAAATTTAAGGTCACAACACCCAGAAATTAGGGTGTTTGATCTAGGAACTGCCACTCTGGCATGTTAAAACCTCCCTTTGACTCATAATCCTTCACAAACAGCCATTCTACCTTTTAACCCTGTCTAACTCCTTGCCAGAGCAAGAGCACCATGACAGGTACGGAAGCAAGACAGATCACGTTGCACTGCTTCCTCGCTGCCCACAGCTGGCAGCGGTAAGGGCTGCTGGGCAGGGAAGGCACTGACCTCTCACTGGAGAAACCATGTTTATTTTTCCTGCTTCATCACACATCTCCCATGAGAGGCCTTTGGCAAATAAGTTGCTCAAGTGTCTGTGTGTGTGAGTTTTCCACATGGAGAAATGAGAATAGCACTTCTCTTTCCAGGAGCACCCTGTGGATAAATACAGTAAATTCTGAGCTGCTCGAGTTAGGAGGAGGTTTAGATAAGCACTATAACGGACCAAAAATTAACCTAGAGGGAGGAAAAAAAGGGACAGTCATGCTGAACTCAACTTCTGGAAACAAAACAGAACAAAACTTTCCAATGCTGTTTACTGATCTAATACATCAGATTGGCTTTTCCTTCTGCTGGTTTTGTGTCTCAGCAGAGACCAATGTGTCATGACCAATTGTACAAATTACAGCTAGGGAAGGCACACAACATGCTCTCACTTTCAAGTTTCCTTTTGTTAAAAGAGCAATGCCCTACTTGCATCTCAGTTTGAGAACTTGAGGTTCACTGTTATCTGTGGACATGACCCAAGAAGCCTTTCCATACAACCTGGACAGGCATCAGGTCATTAATGTTCACAGACCAATGTCACAGTATAGAAAGAAAAACAGAACAAAGGAGCTTTCAGAGTTTTAAGCTCTCAATATTATTTTTTTCAAATCCAGATGGGAAAACAATGAATGCAAATACTAATTAAAGTCAAAAAGCACATTCAAAAATGCAATGATTAGAGGGAGTGCAAAAGGAATCCATATTGTAATCAGGTTTGGGAAGCTAGAGAAAAGGAGGCACTTTCCTAATTCTTCTGCTTTCTCCAAAGGGCAGAGATTTGTGTCACCTCTGGTTCTGTCTCTCTCCCCTACGATTTACAGCTGCATTTGAAGGTAGCACTTTAACAGCTTAACTTTACTCACATCAGGAGATATAACCAAGATAAGGCAGCCAGAGAAAGGATGAGAATGCAAATAGTCTGATCCCCTACCTACCAATAATGACTGAAGAACCTGTGGCAATTTGGGTTATTTCCAGGCATTCAGCAAGACAGAAGCAGAGGTAGGACTTCTGCAAAGCAGTTGCCATGAACATTTTCTGAGCAAGTTCTAACAACGTTTTAGCTCTCTAAACTGTCCATTTTCATTTCTCTCTACTAATGCATCACAAACTGCTGATTGTCTCTGTACTTAATGAAGGAAAAGTCTCCTTTGAGAGTGGTAATTTACTGGCAGCTACTACTCACCAGTATCCAAAATGAAATATTTCTAAGAGTAGGAAGCTGCATGGTGTCAGATACTCCTGCACTGCAGTTTGACATATGTAATGAAAATGCTACTTGGCATCTGTGGTCTCATTCCTTTTACCTTGAGTTCATTGAAATAAATTATTTCTCCCCCTCTATTCCTTCTGTTCCTTGGATAGGTCTAAGGTTGTGTTCTTCAAGGTTATAGGCTTGGGGGAATTTTTGTGTGGGGAAGAGTGAGATTTATTAAAACCAGCCTGCATACAGCACCTATAATACCTATGACAAGGGCTGCATGTTATTCCCATATCAGTATCTGCATACAGACATCCCAGCATGCAGAAACCATTTCTGAGTCACACATACCTTTTCAGCTCCCTGCATGATGGAACACACATTTAAATACTGGCTTTTTCTGACCCTTTTTTTTCCCTTTTGAAAGAATGTAACTGCTTGTTCTGGTATGTCCTTCCTTAGATCCTTCTCAAAGTACAGCAAAACTCCTTGCATACTAACACAATTTTTCCATTCTTTCACTCCTTTTTAGCTATGAAAGCCATTCTTTATTGCTGTAGTTGGTAGCTTTATCTCTTCTCTGCCTTTTGTTTGCCTTTGATACTTTGAAGGGAAAGTTTGGCCTTTCCTCCCTATACAAACAGTTTCCACGCCACACTAGCCACACTTTGTTATCTGCACTTAAGTAGCTAGCACCCATCAGTCATGATCTTTACACCTTGGGTTTGAACTCAGAGGTTAGATACAAATTCCAGCTAAACCTGAACAGCTTTTTAATTGACAACATGTGTGGGATTCATACTCTGTAGGTTTAAAGAGGCAAAGAGTTAAGATCTTTCTCTCATCACCCCAGCTGGCTGCAGGGATTAGCTGTGGCATGCAGTCTATGGTGTGCAGTGCACATCCAGGTTGCAGGAGAAACCACACCAGACATCAGCACCCATCTGCAATGCTGTTGCAGCTGATGGTGCTAACATTCATGCTGTGTGACAAAACCAACACCAATGTAACTGTGCTTTCTGATGAAATCTTGCCTTCATTTTATATGTTTAGCACCAGGTCAAATTTCTGAGGTAGATTTTACACTTTCTGAAGACAGAATTAGTAATCAGACTACTGACATAAATATATTAAGTAACTTTAATGCTGCTTAGCATAAGTCTTTGTCATATACTTTCATCCATATACTCCAGTGTATTTTATACAATATGAAGTAGTTTAAAGGTATGTAGAGATCTAGACAAAACGTTCACAAAATAAGTTTCAATACAAATAGAGAATTAGAAAAAAAAATAATCAGCCAGAGTACAAAATCTTTGGAAGATAAGAATTTCAGCAAACAAGACAGAGGAAAACATCCATTGTGGTAACTCAGGATGACTGAGAGGTTCCAGTAGTAAGAAGGGCTGCCACTCACTGCTATGTCATCCATAAGAACCTAGCCTGGGTCAGCAGGGAGTGCAGGGCACTACTGATGGTGCCTGGGTCTCAGAGATCCTTGTACCTGACAAGGTTGGTATCTTCACAGCAGGCACCCTTGTTGGCTCAAGGAGTAGGCCTGGGAATGAAGAAAGTCCTGCCTTCCCTTACCCAAGCATCACTGGTCTCTGTAGAATCCTCAGGTGCACTGACAAGGTGTGGTGAGCAAGCTGATTTCCAATGGCAAGGAGCCTTTATTCTCCCAGGTTATTAATTTGGCACTATTCAGAGGAGCAGAAATTATTTACTGGTATTATTAGCAAAACCATTTCATCATCTGCAGAACAGCACAAGTGCTAGGGAGCACAGCACGATGTTACCATTTAGTTTTCTTACACTGGTTTTCTATACATCATTTTGCATGTCATTATTCAACAGTGATATTCAGGAGAGGCTCAATTAAACTTCATTCATGCTAAAAGCAAATGCTGTAGTGGGTGGACCACTTTGCATTCCACTGCTTTCAGTAAGACGTTGCATAGGCATCTGTCCAAATAAAAACACCTTTACAACACTGCAGGCTTAGAATGCAACAAATAACAGGCTGCAAGAATTGAGGTCAGACATTATTCACCACTGGGTAACATTCCATTCAAATTATATTGACTCACATAATAAGTAACAAATGCAGCACTTGAAGTTAAGAAAATCAAAGCTGTACTCTAACAAAGTGAAAACAGTGCAAAGAATCCTGTTAAAAATACACCATGTATATACACACACACAATACAAATGCACTGTTTTGTTTTGCAGTATAAATAGATCTGATCAAGATAAATTCCTAAAGCTAATGAACTGCTGACTAAGAGTCCCAAATGGTTTTCACCTAAAGAAAACAGTAAGCTTTAAGAATCAGATGACCACAGCTATAGAAGAGTATCAAAAGATTTCACTGGATGGATATTAAAAATATTTTCTCTGTACATCAAAGCTAACAATATATATACTAAGTTGGTATGATGATGTCAACTTGGGCTTTGGTCGTGCAAGGAGCAGCACAAACTAAACCCCATGACTCTATGAGGAGCTGCAATGCTCTATCTGTACCTGTGTGGAATGCACTGTAATGCTGCAAAAGACTTTAGGCTCAACAGCTTAACCAGATGGGTGCTTTTTTAGCTGCCTATGCTGTTAACATGGTGGTTTAGCTTCCATTTCCTTCCTCTTCTGATTTAACACTAGAATTCTGTGATCTGCTATTGACACGTCTGTTCATCTCTGTACTCTATGGAGTATCCTTCTAATGAGTACACAGTAAAGTAAAAATCAGAAAGCACAGAGATGGAAACTTCTGTTAAGGAAATCCTGATCAGGGGTTATTTGCATTTCAGCACTTTAAAACAGATTTTAAGCAGGAAAAAAAAAAAAGTCTTTTTGGAATTAGATTACAGTAAAACAGACAAGTAGCACTTAATTTGATCTGAAGTGGAACACTCAGGCATCAACCTCTCTTCAGCTGCTATAGTCTCCATCTCCTTAATGCCAGGGCTGTGCTGCAACCATAACAAATAGCTGTTGCAAAGGCAAAAATCTAGAGGAAGAGCAGGGAAGGAAAAAAAAAAAAAGATAAAAAAGAAGTGAATCACACATTATAATGTTCTACTTAATTTTTTTTCCCTCTATTCTAAACGAATATAGGAACACAAATCATTCATTAGTTACCTCTCCCCAGCTAAAATGCTTTTGGTAAAGAGGTTTGGGATCTTCTGACACTTTCTCACAAACCTCTCTGTCATAACCCC
Organism: Semnornis frantzii; assembly: GCA_013399775.1. Lineage (NCBI taxonomy): Eukaryota > Metazoa > Chordata > Aves > Piciformes > Ramphastidae > Semnornis > Semnornis frantzii. The sequence goes on along the minus strand of VWYK01028302.1, from coordinate 32,907 downwards.
ACGTAATTTCTTTCATTTCACTTGCTTGCTTCAGAAGGCAGTTTGAAATAGTGTGGAGCAGAACGTCTGTGTAAGTTAGGTACAGTGTAATCATGCCTGTAAGTACACTGTGGGTTTCAGCGTCAGGCTCATCAAACATTCATCTCAGCTCCGTGAATGCCTTTACCAGCAAAGAACTAAGAAGACATTGCTCTACACAGAACTCTTTGACTTGCAGAAAGACAGAGACAGCTTCAAATCCAGCCTCCCTGACCAGCTAGCCAGCCATCAGAGCAACTTCCTGAGAAATGCCAGAAGCGGTTATTGCTCAAGAAGTCGATTGAATGGATTTGAACGGAAGGTCATGACACAGGAAACTTGAAAATATAATGGAAACCAGAAGGTAGAAATAGGAATCTGAATTGCTGAAACAAATAACTGTGGATACTGTCTTAGAACTATAACCCATATAAAAGGAAGATACAAATTTTCAATCACAGTATACAGAAGTAAATTTTAAAGGACAGCAATCTCATTTCCCCCCAATCTTGTTTCCCCCATGTAGATCACAGCACTGCTTTAATGAAGCATTTCACGGGATGATGATTATGATTTTTTTTCCCCAGTGTCCTGACTTTCTAATCATATACTTTTGGGGAAAAAAACACAAAGACACTGAAGACTTCTTATCTGATTTACCATTTGCCATCATCTCTTAATTAAAAATACTGAGGCGAGTTACAAAAGAGCTTCCTCCTCCTCCATTTTAGAGGCTTGAAGAACTGAATTCCATAGAAAAACAGCATGGGAGGGGAAAAGGCTATCTTGGGAGTCCTCAGTATTCTGTTATCAGACAGAATGACTGAAGTGACAATATTCAGTAGGGTCTAAACACATTGAACATGGATTGCAAAGGTAGAACCTGCGACACCTGCATAGTATAAAGCCTTTCCTTAATTCAATCACAGATGTGACACATCACTGATGTCCTTGTGCCATATGGCCACTGGTAAGTGGAAAGTGGGTAACGGTGAGGCACTCTGCACTTGGAGACTGATGTGCCCACCTCATGCCTTCAGAGGCATTGCCAAAGCAAAAGGTTCTGCCTTTTTATTCTCCTCTTGCAGAGACAACATGAATCTTACACCTTACATTCATCTGTTTTTTTCACCTTAAGATGAACTGAAGGTGTTTACCTATTTGGTTTCAAGGAGAACAGATACCCACAGAAGGTTTTAAGGAGCTCCATACATACCTACCTTGCTGTGAGGTATGGATGGTTAAAAAAAGAGCAGCAGTTTCATTTAAGTTAAGCCTACTGACACACCTCTACTTGCCCTTCAGGAGTCCAGCCAGGGAGAAAGCTAGAACCTGGCATATTTTCTGACTCAGCTATGCACACCCATATCACCAGATACAGTGATTCAGTGGTGATGCAACTACAGTGAGAAAAATGCAGCCCAGGCTTAGGCTATCAATAAAAGTCCTCTAATCCTTGCTGTAAGAGGCAGCAAGGGCCCGAACAGATAACTTTTATGCCTGGTGTAGTAAGTACATATTCAGAACTTCACAAAGAGCTAGTCCAAGGTTGTTTTTTTTTTTTTTTTTTTTTCCTATGGCATGTTCAGGGCTATCTAAATACTTGGANTTGAGGAGACCTTAGAGTAGCCTTCCAATATCTGAAGGGAGTCTACAGGAAGGCTGGGGAGGGACTATTTACAAGGTCTTGTAATGCCAGGACAAGGGGCAATGGGTTTGAACTGTCAGAGGGGAGATTTAGACTGGATGTTAGGAGGAAGTTGTTTGCAGTGAGGGAGGTGAGGCACTGGCACAGGTTGCCCAGGGAGGTTGTGGCTGCTCCCTCTCTGGAGGGGAAGTTCAAGGCCAGGTTGGAGGAGGCCTTGAGTGACCTGTACTAGTGGGAGGTGTCCCTGCCTATGCAGGGGGTTGGAACTAGATGATCCCTGAGGTCCCTTCAAACCTTACCATTCTATGATTCTATATGGTACAAAACTGAAAGTTTGACCCTGGGCATGAAATTCACACCAGAAGCTCTGAGGAAGTCTCAGTTGTTATCTTTTTCTTCTAATAACCAACATTGCTTTTAAAAATCATCTCATCTAAAAATCTTAAGCTGTGATGATCATATATTTAAAACACTACAGTGAAAAGTATCAAGTCAGTGCCTATCACATTAGCATTAGCTTGTTCCAGCATTTTTTGCATGTCACTATTATAGACACCAATTGCTGCTCAATTTTTACACAGCTCCTCCTTCTATTCCAGCTTGCTATGAAGTTCCCAAGTTGAATGGGTGCCTACAAGGGTTTACAACAGACTTCTGTTCCCTACATACTAATATAAGAGATACATACCGAGGCTGCTATGCTTATGTTATATTCATGATCAGACAGAATCTTCTCTTGTGTAGTAGAATTGAATCTGCGGGGAAAGTGATGCAGAGATGTAGTTGCTGCTTGCAGTAGAAAAGCTCCAAAGTAACAGACAAAAGTAGCCCCATGGAAAAGAAAGTCCTGAAAAGCAAGTAACAGAGTCAGTCAGGGCTGCAATACATATCTAATTCTTCTAGAACAAGTGCAAATGAAGCATGAATACAGCACTGACAATGATTTTATATGAGCAGTGTTAAAGCCATCTGGACATGTTTTCACAGCTGCCTGCAATTACAAGCAATCCACTACCACAGTTAGTGATAAAGGGCAGACCTTGTATTCTTTCAAATTAACATATGCACATATGTACACCTATATGTACATATCCTGACCTTTTAAAAAGGTCACACTTTACAGCTTTTAGAGTTTACAGAACTCCCCTTTCAAACGGCTTAGATGAAAAAGAAGAGACACACAGGCAAACTTTATCACCATTTCATCAGTACAATACAAGCCTGTAGTCTCCCAAATAGCTTCTCAGCTGTAATGTAAACTCCAGAAGCTCCCCCTCCATGCCTGAATTTTGCTTCTGTAAATACCCAGAAACACCTCAGCCTTGACACAATTGAAGTTTACTTCCCAGTGCAGTAAGAATCCAAGAACTGAGGCATCTTCTCAACTCTCTCTGACTTGGCTCTACCCACAATACAATCAATGGGAAGTACTGCAAGATAGTGTGGAATAAAATGCCTGAGACTTTAGAGGATTTACTTTAAATTATGCTTCTCTTCTGGCCTTCTCTAGGTGATTCAAGTCTCTGTAGTCAATGCTAGCTGAACACAAGGTTTAAACATCTCACACTCATTTCTGGATTCTACTACTGAAGCAGTTCTTGTGCCTAAATCTTTGTGAGCTGGATTTCAGAGTCATGCTACACACAGCAAGATCCAAGACATGTTCCAATGAAGTTTTTAAATGTCTAAAATGGTCTTCCAACATCTTCTGTTGTCAAGTCTGCAAAGCTGACATCTGCACTGCACTCAGTTCCTGCATCTATACAACATACTTTGTGTCTATACTCATGCAGGTCTGCAAACACCACAGACACAAGCTGTAAATTAACACAAGTGTACATGCATGTTTTTTGATGATACCCACATTATGTAGTCTGTCTCCAGCACTAATGAATTCTTTATGCACTTTAATTCTTCCAAGTGCAATGGACTATGAGTATCCCAAGAGTGAGAACCCAGACTACACCATGTGAGAGTTCATCCCAACAGCAGACGGCATTCAGGCGCACTGACAATTACTGTGCAGCATCCTCACCTACTGTCCTGGTTTGAGCTACAGAACTTGAGAACAGACCTAGTTCTGTTCAGTGATTTTACTTTTCAGCTCAGTCTCTTCTGAGTAACAGCACTTTCTGAAATCAACAGCATGTTTTCACAGAGAGTATCTGCTTCTAGTAGTGAGAATGCTCCAGTAGTACCAAGGAGTGTTATCTTCATCACTGCTAGATCTTGTGTGCCATGCTGGAAGGGCAGAAAGCAAAAGGCTACACTTGCAGGGAGGAGCGGATAGGACAAGCGACCTTGAACTGACCAGCATGGGATATTTGATATAAAGCTGAGGCATCACAAGGCCAAGTTCTCTTCTTCAATGGCTGGTGTCTGCAGAAGGACTCCATCTGTTCTGCCTTTGATCTTGATCCATGAGTTCCCAAGTCCACTTCCAGAACTCAGCTCCTGAATCCAATTCTTGTTGTCCAGCCTGGGAATTCCCCAGTGCCTGCCACAGCATCAGTGATGACAATGACTAACTGCCATCAGGGAGGCTGGGTTTNGTCCTGTCATTGCAAGACCTTGTAAATAGTTCCTCCCAGTTCCCTTCCTGTAGGCCCCCTTCAGATACTGGAAGGCTACTCTAAGGTCTCCTGGAAGTCTTCTCTTCTTTAGGCTGTAGAGCCCCAACTCTCTCAGCCTGTCCTCATAGCAGAGCTGCTGCAGCCCTCTGAGCATCTTTGTGGCCTCCTCTGGACCCACTCCAACAGTTCCATGTCCTTCCTGTGCTGGGGGCTCCAGAACTGCACACTGCACTCTAGGTGGGGTCTGAGGAGAGCAAAGTAAAGGGGCAGAATCCCTTCCCTTGCCCTGCTGCCCACACTGCTCTTGATGCAGCACAGGACTTGGGCAAGCTGCAGGCTCATGTTGAGCTTTTCATCAACCCAGACCCCAAGGTCCTTTTCCTCAGGGCTGCTCTCAGCCATTCACCACCCAGTCTGGAGTTGTGCTTGGGACTGTTTCATTTTATTGTAACTATGTTCATTAAAATTGTTCTGGTTTTCTAATTAGTAAGTCTCACATTTACTCTCTCTTCCTTTGTATTGATAGAGAGCATCTGTCACCTGTTTAGTGGCTGGCTCAGCCTAACTCCTGTCTGAGATCAAAGTTAGACTGTGCTGTACTTCCCTGTTTTGAGAAATGTTGCTCTCTACTGAAATAATTTTGTTTTCAAGCTCACCAGTTGTTCCACATCTGATAGCAGCTAAAGCTACTTAAATCACACCCAGTTTTGATGTATTACAATAGAATCTGCTACTATAGTTTCCCATTCCACTTAGATCAGGAAATAATTTTAGCTTAATTAGGAATGATTTGAGGTTAGGTCATAGAGTGCACTGCTTTTCTTAATGACTGCTAATTACTGGGAACCCAAGTTTTGGCAAAACAGCTGCAGTAATTCCCAACTTCTGGTTTTCCATCCTGCCTGAGTGGTTGTTTGGTTTTGTCTTCCTCTCAGAGCACTGCCAGGAGGCCTGACTGACATAAACAGAACTAAGATAAAGGGGTAGAGGGTGGATATCTGAGCTACGTGGATAGCTTTTATGTGCTAAGTTTGCTGGATCTCAAGCTTTAGGTGTTAAGACACATTCCCTGAGTCTCCAGCCCTGCTGTAACATCTGTACTTCATGGAAAAGAATAGTAGGGACCTACTCCAGCATGAGAATGCTAAGGCACTGAAGGAAGGGAAGCATTTCTTCCCACCACTCAGAGATGTGGCTTCCTCCTGCTCACTCGAGCTCGCAGACAGACACATACATCTTCCATGTTACCACCTACATGGCACATCCGACTGCACACAGGTCCATGTTCACTTTGAGACAAACCCTGAGCCCTGTATGGTGGCCTGGCACAGCATTTCACAGCACAGGATTCCAACAACTTGGAAGATCTGCATGAACCCACAGGTAATCAAGGACATCCATTACTCTTGGGCTGCTGAATAGCAGGAATACCAACTGGGAGCTTTTGACATCACTGCTCATGAAGAAGCACAAATAGCTCCATGATGAAGACAGTGCTGACTGCATACAGGAGAGGTGTACTCAGCAGACAAACTCTTTCATTTCCTTCAGTCTCTTGCCAAACCCTTAATTTGCTTCTCCTGGCAGCAATTATGGTGAAGCTATGTAGCATCAGTATAGTTTCATGTTCATAGGGTTATGGTTTCTGTGACCAAAAGCCCCATGATTTTATGAGAACAGGCTTTTTGTTTTTCAGTAGCTGTCAGCATGGTGCCTAACTCTCCCTTGCCTCCACACTTGCATAGCTATTGAAACCTCCTGCAAAGCATGCAGAAATCACTGCCAGGTCTGTATATGTTCACAATAAAGAGTGTGCTGTGAGTCAGGCTGTGAAGGACACTATTTGTCACACTACCTGGTTTAATGCAGTGATCTAGGGAGTGATGTACCTCCAGAAGGTCCATGCTTTCCCTCATCTTTTCACTGTGCAGCATCTTATTTTTTAAGGGTTTGTATCAGTAGAGCTACTGATGCAACAAGTCCTAAGATCTCATTGCTTTTCTGCAGCTACCTGAAAGGATATTGTGGAGAGCTTGGTGCTAGTCTCTTCTCAGAGGTAATTAGTGATAGAACAAGAGGGAATGGCTTCAAGCTGCAACTGGGAAGGTTTAGACTAGATATTAGGAAGTTTTTTCTCACAGAAAGAGTGGTCAGGCATTGGAATGAGCTGCCCAGGGAGGTGGTTGAGTCACTGACCCTCCACGTGTTTAAAAGTCATTTGGATGTAGTGCCTGGGGATACGGTTTAGGGTGAACCTTGTAGAGTAGGGATATTGTTTGGACTTGGGTGATCCTGAGGGTCTTTTCCAGGCTGAACGTTTCTGTGATAAGGCATTACTAAGTGCAGGGCTGTCAGAATCCTTTGCTATTTTCTAAACTTTGTATTAAAAATCCTGGAGTCTCAAACTAGTTCATGAACATTTCCATGAAGCTGTAACGCTTCAGTATACCTAAGCCAGGACTCTTCCCATTTTTAACCTAATGAACTGTAGCTTCTGAGATCTACTGTAAATTTGTGAAAGAGCAAAACTTATGTATTTATCCAAATACACACAATCTTATCCAAACAGGTGCACCTTTTTATTTTGTCATAATGAAAATAGTTTTTGTGTTTCTAGTAGTTACTTATTTGCAATGGAAGGCTACAGAATCCTTATGAAGAGCTGGTGAGGAGTTTAGTGCCAACAAACAACAGAACACTTGGGTACTTGAAAAACAGTGGTCAAGTGATTATCCTGGTTTTGGGCTTGAATAAAGTTAATTTTCTTCCTAATAGCTGGTACAGTGCTGTGTGCTTTAGGTGTAGGATGAGAATAATGTTGATAACACATTGATGTTTTAGTTGCTGCTGAGCAGTGTTTGTACCAAGTCAAGGACTTTTCAGCTTTTCACATTGCTGTGCTGGTGGAGGCTGGGAGTGCACAAGAAGGTGGGAGAGGCCACAGTCAGGACAGCTGACCCAAACAAGCATCATGTCCAGTATACAAATTGGGAGGAGTGTGCGTGGGGCACTATGGTTTGAGGATTAGCAGCAGGTGAGCAATTATACTGTGCATCACTTGCCTTGCATGTTCTATTGCTAGCAGTATTATCACTGTCCCTTCCTCTTCTGTCCTATTAAATTGCCTTTATTTCAAGCCCCAAGTTTTACCATTTTTAACCTCCAGTTCTCACCCACATGCCACTTTGGGGGCAGTGCATCACATATGAGGGGGACAAAATTAGCAGTACAACACACAAACTATTGTTATAAATGAACATTTGTAGAGCATTTCCAATCTATAGGAGGCTACGCCCTCACCCAGCAACTCCTAAGTAGATGCATGATTGTAAATGGGCAAATAGTTTCAATGAAACCCAGGACACTATTAATTTACTTAAGTTATGCACAGGCTCAAGAGCTTTGTTGCATCATAACTTGCAATGATGTTGCAGCATAAATCCCTGTAAAGGTCTCTGTAATTGTAATTCATTATTAGTCTAACTAGTACCTGTATTCTGCTGGAAAGCTGACACTGTATGTATGAGCGTTTGAAGTGCCAAAGATTGTTTTAATAGAATCCAATCTGTTACCACTGACAGGCTCTAAAGTTATCAATTAGAGCTCCAAACTCAAGAAGCTCTATGATTCACTTTAAAGGCTTTTTAAGGGACTTGAACAGATAAACAACCACAGATGCTGATACTGAAGCACGCAACTCCAGCTATGATCAAGAAGAATGTCAATGTAGGAGGAAGGTGATGGTGATAAGCAGTTACTAACAGCCAAACTTTTAATATTTGAGAAGTTCTAGTCTTTTTAGACTTTTTGGAGGGCATTTCCATTCCAATCACCGTTTTGTCACCTCCTATTATTCATTTCCAGTAATATAAGAGAGAGTGACGCCGTCTCACGGTTAACTACCTGAGCACTAAAAACTCAAAGTACAGAACAGTTAAATGACAACAAAGAAGTACATAAATTAGAAATCAACAATCTGAGCCACATAGTTGGCAAAAAGTGTGGCAAACAGCTCCCACTTCTGAATAGGAAGTTACAGTCCGAGAACTACTGGCACAAGCCGTAACAACCTCTGACAGCAGGAATCAAGTCTTATCTTCACAATGAAGATAATGGAGAGTATAATACTCATAGTCTCACCAGGCTTCCTCTAAATAACACTGGCTCCTAGAAGGATGTTAAGCTATATTACACTCTTTGACTACCTAAGGTCACTTATCAATGATGCCCTAGCTTTAGAGGAAAGATCCAAAAGTCAGCAGAACTGGAGGAAATTTTGTGGTTGCTTTAGTACAGGCTGTGTTATCACAAGCAACCACATCACACAACATGTTGACAGATGTATCGCTTCCTTTACAATACTAGATGCATCTTCCTACCCCTCATTATTCACAGGGCGTTACTACCACTTCTCTAGTAGCCAGAAAATGTTGAGTGATTTGTAGTCCACAATAATGGCCACTTTAACCAATTTGGAGTGATGCTTTGTTAAACTAGTCCTCTTCCTGCTGCTCATGCATTTTATGTGCTCATCAAGGCAAAGGATACTCCAATCAGTATCAAAAGCTGGTCTCTTTCCGCCTCCTTCATAAACCAGGTCCTGTATTTCCTCCTTCATCCTTGCAGCCCTACTATTTCCTTTTTAAATTTTGGAGAAACTTTCAGCTAAAACAGAGGGCCAGGCACTAAGGCTTAGGACCAGTACTTCTCATGAAATGATTTTCAGTTTATAAAACAAAGGGAATCCTTACATAAAGAAAACGTTCTTACCGTCTGGTTCCAGTTGACAGCAATCCTATTTGCATATCCAAAGAGGAACACACACAGGAATACAATGGACAGGAACCACGAAGTCACTGCTACAAACATTACCCATCCTTGCAGCAAAGGCAGTGGAATTCGTGTAGCAGCCACCAAAATCCAGACTATAGTTCCAAAGAGCTGCAAGCAAAATACTGATGATGAGCTGAGAAACAACTTTTATTCAGTCCTTTCTGCCTAAGAACTAATATCACATATCAACATGTCCTCGGATTACTTTCAGGAACTGAGATGGAACACTTCAAAAGTACTCAGGGAACCCAAGTGTTCTCAGAAATTATAGGAGCTAACTGGCAGCGAGATGAAGCCATTCTGAAGTTCTTACAATAGTTCTGAAAATGGGATTTACAAACCCAGGTGTCATGCACACTGCTGCTGAAAATGTCACCTTTACTCTCATTTTAAGGGAAATATGAGAAATGTGAAACTGTTTCACATACAAACCTATATATACTGCAGTTAGCATGAGAAGGGTGTACATTATGCTTGGATTTAATCTCATACTGTTTAGCTTTTAACTCCTAACCAGATGAGATATAAAGAGCTAAACCTGCATAATTTTTCAATTAACTTGTAATAAAAAGCTGAAAAAGAACACATTAAACAAAAGAGAAAACTAGAATACAGAACCAGGTGAGTTGTGAATGATGTCATGACTAGAAAAATATGCAACTTTCCAGAATTATCATGATGACCAAGGGAAAAGTTCTGCTCTGCCAATACCCTTTTCATCATACTGATTGCAGCAAATGAGTGGTGGAGATGCTGTGCTATGATGGGATGGAGAACTCAAGTACTTCAAAGATTTCTCTGGTTTAATCAGCTCTTGGCCTATGGAAGGGTACTGTTTCTCCCTGAAGATCCTCTTTATAAAATAAAGGATAACTGGAGAAAAATCATACTTGCCATCTGAAATATGTTAATTACAGAAAGGTTTAACTTCATAATCCAACCTGCTGTGTAGTGACAGGAACAATCAATTTCCAAGCAAGTTTCCACTTTCCTGTTTTAGATCCTACAGATTAACAGCAACAGAGCTCACATTTTCATAAGCAAAGAACTTTCTTTTGAATCACAGTTGGATGAGAGATACCTTTCAAAAGATGACTACCATAAAGTTGATTGGTTCCCCTCTCATGTTACATTGCAGCAGCATATATGTAAAGATGCACTGCTAGTCTCCCTTTAAAGCACCCAAGGATTTACATACTACCCTTCAAGTTGTTCTCTAGAGTTTCTTTTTTAGCTGCTGTGAGGAACCAAACCTTGTCTAGTTTCACAAAACTGGAGGTGAAAATCTGTACCTCAGTGACCATATAGTGATGGGCAACAGGTAAACAGAAGGGATAGCAGAAAACATCTGTTAAGCAAAAAGCAGAGACATGTAAAATGTTTTCAGTATTCTGAATGTGCAATCTTTCAGTCTTCTTTTGGAAACTCTTGTAGAGATCTCTAACCTCAGCACACATTGTTGTGCTACTTCCCTTGTGCTACACCAGCCCACTTCAGCTCGGCTGTCACACGCATAATAGGTTGACCAACCCAATGAGCCTTTTGTCCCTTTTGACTAGGGGCTCTGATTTTAGTGCCTGGACTTGTGCTCTGAGCTCGTTGCTCAGGTGCAATTTACAACTTGCATACTAAGATCCTTGTGCTCTGAGCTCGTTGCTCAGGTGCAATTTACAACTTGCACACTAGGATCCATCTCACAGACTGAGATCTAAACAGCATGCTGCTTTGACCCAAAGGAAAAAAAAAAAAATAAAAAAAAAAAATCATAAAATCAAACGAATTCTGGCAAGGTTTGTCATTGTATTGCTCTTTGCTGATTTTCGCCCTTGCACTAATGAGTACCACGGCTCTGGCCTGGGCGCTTAGCCGTATCTCAAACGTTCTCAGCCCTGTCTACACCACCAAGGTCTCATACGCACGTGGAATCAAACATACGTGTGGGAGTCTGCATACAACCTATAACACATGCACACGGTCATGTTTTGGATCTGGGGCTCAAAGTCCTCGACAACTTAAACGATCCCTGTGAAACCCATCTCTACGGGCCTCCCGGTGCCGCCCGACCAGGGTCGGTGAAAGTGCCGCGCCGCTGCGGGACCCTGATGACCAAACATGCCGCGGCAGTCTGGAGGAAGCGGGGACAGGTCCTGTTGCCCTTCCCGGCACAGGCCCGCGTCCCAGACCTCAGCCCCAGGGCCAAATCGGAGGAGCCCGGGGGCTCCTCCCGCCGCAGCCTCGGCCGCCCGCACCTTTCCCACTCAAAATGGCAGGTGAGGAGCGCGGGCGACGCTCGGTGATTCCCGGGCAGAGGGACAACCCCTCCGGCTCCGGGCACCACTGCCTTCGGGAAAGGAAGGAGATCGGCGCAGGGCAGCGGGGTGCTGAAGGGAGAGGAAGGTACGGAAAGGGCGGTGGATGCCTGCTTCCCGCCCCGCACTCACGATTTCCAGGAAGATGACGGCTCCCGAGTAGGTGCGCAGGATCTCCAGGCCAGAGGGCAAAGTGACTCGGGGGGGCGGGAAGTAGGCAGCAGGGTTGGGAGGCGGCGGCATGGACGAGGCTCCCCTGGGCAACATGTTGTTGCTGCGGCGGCGGCTGTTGCTACCGAACGCGGTGGGGACGACCGAGCAGCGCCCAGGTGGGCGACAAGGAGGCGGAGGTGAAGGACAGAACAGGTGCGGGCACTGCTGCACGCACCGCCCAAGCCCCCTCCCTCGGGCCCGCCCCACCTTGCCTCGCCCGGACCTGGGTGGACGTCCCAGCGGTGCCAGGGACTGGTCCCGCCCCGCTTCACCACGCCCAGTCGGGCCCCCGGCCCGCCCCGAACGGAGGGCTGGACGGTGCGAGCGGGCAGGAGCGTTTTTTTCCGGGCAAGGCTGAGCCCAGTGCTGGGGTGGGTTGAGGGTGCCTCGCTTCGGCCAGGCCCTCTCGGCTCCCTTGAGGAGCACCGTCGTGTCCCGCCGGTGGCTTTCGGCTTTCCCGGGGTGCGGGGAGTGATCGCACGGGAGTGCTGCGCTTCTCATTCACGAGTCCTGAGTCAGATCCAGCCCCGATTCGGGGCGTTTCCTAATGCCAGTTTGCAAAAGGTTGTTAATTACTTTCTGGTTACAGATACTCGATGCTTCAGAATGACGAAGTGGCACTTTCCCCCTCCCCCCAAGGAACCTACTAGGTTGTCCATTCAAAATACTGAAAACATTTAATATCTATCTTATTTTTTATTCAAACTGACTCAACCACACACAACTAGTTAAAAGTAATGGAACATGTCTGAGGATTTTCTGTAAGTGAAGAATATGTTCATGAGACCACTTAATATGCATTTTCTCACACTTGGTACAAATATTTTGCCCAGATGATGGATCTGGTGTCACTTAGGGGTTTGTTTGTTTGTTTGTTCTGTTTGTTTTTTTTTTGTTGTTGTTTGTTTGTTTTGTTTTATTTCTCTGTGTATAGTTTAGGATGGAGTGTTTTGTCACTAGGATGACAAAGCATTGTTTCACTCAGTCTTAACTCAGGCTGTGTTTCATGGTGGTTATCCCAAACATACACATTGGTGATGTTGTTAGATTACATTTTAAGAAGGTTTCACACAAGTGTCTGCAGCTGCTCCAGAGGCTGAACCAGCCAAGGTGTTAATGTTGCGTTTATTTATTTAGGGTTTTTTTAGATGCATGAAGTTTCTCATTTGTGCGTTCATGCTGACAACAAATCCCTCAGCCTGTGGGATGCTTGTCTTCCTCACCTCAACCCAGGCTCTTAGGTGGGAAGCAGTTGGCTCCTTTAAACACAATTTTCCCATGTTTCCAGCATACCTGGTACGTAAGTAGGATTGGGACACTTCTGAAATACAGTAATAACCACTTAGCTCTGAAATCATGGCTTCTGAAGGGGGAAGAAGCAATAATTTGTATTCTTCCTTATGCTGTCTCCCCATTCTGACAACCTTTATAACTTAATGAAGCTTAAGAAGTGGGAGTTCTGCGATTGAATCTCCATTAGGCTGAAGAAGACACTGAGCATAGCCCTCCTCTTTTGTGAGTAGTATACCCTGCTGGTTATCAGGTTAGATAATATTCCTCCTTTAGACCTTTTTTGAAAGTGAATTTTGTGTCCCATCTGTTTATCTTCAGGGAAGGGCTCCAGGCTTTGGAGGCATGTATCTACAGGTCCTTGTTTGAATGTGTTTTGGATTCAGACTTGTGCCTGATTAGGTGTAGGTGGCTTGTTCTTGGGGTTACATTCTAGAGGCCATATGTCCAATTAATTTCACAGTCTGGCCCTAAATCTGTTGAGACTGTGAGGTAGGAGAAGTCTGAGTGGGTGGAAAGCTGGATTGGTCAGTTTATGATTTGGAACAAGAAATGTAATTATCCTTATCTTATGCAGAGGAAGTACAAATAGCTCTTGATCATAACATTTCCAGTTTTATTATCCAGCTGAATTAAACTCTGTGAATTCCAGCAGTAGTGAATTCTACTGATGATTCCAGAACATGTGCAATATTTTTTTTTCTTACCTGCAAATACCGTTCGTTTTAACCTGCATATTCCTTTTAGCACTGATTTTCTGGAATTTGAATAGTTTTTCAAGATGAAGTCCAAATATCACTGTTAGATACAGATACACAACATAGATTTGTGGCTGTACTTTTCCCCCCAAATCCTAATCATTTAAATGCAAGTAGGTGTTTAAATTAATGTTACTGTGTTCGAGCAGGATGCACTACAATGGCATATATACTGATTCATGTACTGGTTGGGTCTTTAAAAACCTGTGTTCTTTAAGAGATTAGTAATGGGATTGCATACTTGGGTTTCCATGGCAAAAAAGACATGATTGTGTTGGATTGCTTTTAATAGCATTGTTATGCATTGCATCTTGGCTTGTTACAGGGTGAGTTAATGATGCTGCTTTAAGTGTACCAGTCAACAGGAAGCAGAATTATATTGATTCACTATACATAGGAAGGTCTGTCTATACAACCAACGGGTCTAAAAACTTCTCTTAAATAACTGTTACATAAAGTCCAGGCTCTTTCCCCTTTGTGTTCTCATGCTTATGATAGCCTGATGTAAAGTTGACATTGTCACAGAAGTATAAAACCACTTGCTGTCATTTTTGGATGATAAAATTTGTTGGTGAATTATCTTTCAAATTCAGTGATGTAGTATGTACATATCTTTAATCTGTACCTAGAAATCAAAGTATCTGGTTCTGATGCTCTAATTCTCCCCCTCCCCCAAGTGGCCAACCATTAGAAAAAGACATTACAGTTTGAAAAGCTGTGGTTGAATATTAACCATCACCTTTAAGCTTTAGGGATTAGAGAAGATAAACTTATATTTTGAAAAAAACATTGGCATGCATCATGCCAAATGTGAAAATGACTTACATAGCAAGATTCAGACTACTTACACAGCAAGATTCAGTCTACCTTTTGTGAGGTATGGCATGACACTTCTGGAAGAGCAGAATATTTTTAAGGGTACTGGAGTAATAGGTGAAAGTAGTGTCAATATGAGAATTCATGGTCCTTGGCACCTTATCTGAGTGCATTATCAGAAGGACCTGTGGTGCTGGAAGCAGATGTAACTCTGCTGATCCCATGTCTCGTGTTGATATGTGCATAAAGGACATCTGCCAGTATGGCCAAAGGTGTGGAAAGTTTAAATCAAATAAATGGCAGCCACTCTGTTCTCTACCCACGTGGCTAAGTTTACACAAAAGCAGATTTGCATTAGCAGATCTTCCTAAGCTAGATTGGACTTGATCAAGGGTTTCCTGATAGTATAAGGCTCAGTGTCTTCCTTCCATCACATTTTGATCTGAAGGACATTGTCTGTGTTTCTTTCAGATTTGAAAAGCTGTTTTTTTTTTTTTTCTTAAGAAAGAATGCAAACTCTCTTAATCTTATTATTATGTATCAAAAAATAGAGAGTTGATTGTATAAAAAGAAGACTTCTTTTGTTTATGGATGAATTAATTTCATGTGCCCCTGGGAATTTCACACAGGATACTGATCTCATACTGGTGCAAGCTCAAGAGTCATTCCCCTTTAGCCAGTGAAATTTAATAGATATAAAACTGGATTGCAGGAGACAAATGATAAGGAAACCCTTTGATGTAATTTGTAGAGTGTCTTTGCTGAGTGGTAACAGAACTTTAGTGTCATGTTTGGACCAGTGTGTTTTATGAATTACTGTGCAAATACCACCACATAGCTAAGGTGCCTTGGGAGGCAGCATGACAGTTCCTAAGAATGCCAACATTTAGCTTGTTTGACTTGGTGGCACTGAGCTTCCCAGTGCTGTAGCATAATGTGCTGTCAAAGGGCCAAATCTCCTTTCTTTTACACTGAGAAATTCCTCTTAGTCGTTTGAGGGTGCAGCAAGGGTTAAACCACAGCAGAAAGGAGGATCTTGAACTCCTATGGAGTGAGTGGGAAGCTGGGTGAGTGGATCAAGAGGGACATGACAGAGCAGAACAAAGTTTTCCGAGCAGGAAAATGTTTCAATAAGTCTTATGTGATGTTCTTGGCATAGGTGAGCCAGCAGAAGAAAATTGGGTTTCATGGATTGACCCCAGCAGGGCATGGGAAAGTCTTGGAGGTGCAAACTGGAGCATAAGGTTTGGGTAGATGCGAGATGAACCGAGACGGCGCTGGTTGTTTGAGACAGAATTGCCCAGGGAAAACAGTAGACAACTTCACAGCAGCAGTGCTCCAAAGTTTTTTCTCCTCTGTCCTCATGCTGCTCCACGAGGTAAAAGAGGAACAGTTCAGCTGGTGGCAGAGAAGGCAAACTCAGCAGCATGTGCTAAGTGGTGTTGATGCAGAATGCAGCACAGTGCTGTGCCATTAGTACTGCTAGTCCCTTGGGCCTCTTCTCACTTTGTCATCAGTCACAGATTGATGTACTAATCTGTAATCATAGCATGCTGGCCTCCAATCTTACCTCTCATTACTCAGGAGTATGTATCTATTCTTTTGATGAACTATCAGTGCTGACAGGGAGTCACTTTTTTCACTCAGTTGCAGTTTGTTTGCTTTTGGGGCACTGTTTGTTTTATTGAGCAAACTTCTAGCAAAGGATAATTAAGCAAAAGACAATGTTGGCCTCATTTTGTGATGAATGAGTTCAGGAAGGAGAAACAAGAAGACACATTCAAATATCC
This sequence comes from Semnornis frantzii, assembly GCA_013399775.1. Classification (NCBI taxonomy): domain Eukaryota; kingdom Metazoa; phylum Chordata; class Aves; order Piciformes; family Ramphastidae; genus Semnornis; species Semnornis frantzii. The sequence goes on along the minus strand of VWYK01028302.1, from coordinate 16,659 downwards.
TTGTATAAATAAGCTCTGTAATGTTTTGAAATGGTTTTTAAAATGAACCTATAGATTCGAAAGCACTCTGAGTTTATTCAGTTGCAATTAAAAGGATTTATCATAGTGTTAGAATGCATACACATAATTAGGCCTTATCTGATGACTGTTAGTAGGATGGTAAAGAGCTATTTGAATGTTTAAGGTTATTGATGAAAAGACATTATTATTATTATTATTATTATTATTGTTGTTGTTGTTGTTGTTGTTGTTGTTGTTGTTCTTGTTATTTCTCTTAGATTAGCAATGCTGATGCAATCTCTAGAAGCCTTCAGTTGGCCTGTGTCATGCTTCTCTAGCTTTAGACACTGTGTGCTGCTGTGCTCATGTAAAGAGAAGAATCAATCAATCACAGTGACCTGTTTTACTGAAAGAATAATGATTTCATGATGAAATTCAAATTGTTCATAAAGAGGTATTTGAGTATTCTTGGGTAGGGAAGTGCAATTTATTGAATGAAGCTTGCAATGGTTTTCATCCTGGAGGACTCCAAGGGTCTCAATAGAGGTTAATGGGTCTCAATATATCAGCATTTGTCTCATTTTATCACTTCCAGTAAACACAACTATAAATTCTGTAACCTTGAACTTTAGATGATAGGCTGCTATGTTAACTCCCACCTTCTGGGGAAGTGGCTGGAGGAATCTCAGTTGCAAATGGAATGAACCAACAAGTATTTATAATCAGGGAATTACTGTGAATCTTTTTCTTTTATCTCAGCTACTGCATTCTTGCTGAACCCAGCCTCAGGTTCTTTCACAATGTTTTGGTAAGTTTAAGCATTCGATCAAGTAGGTTTTGATTCATAGGAAAGCAAACAGGTTTGATGTTTTTTTTTCCTTTCAGAAATCCTAAACCAGTTAAACTACATTCTTGTTAGAAGTATTACACACAGTACCTGTGCAATTTCTACCTAGAAAACAATCTGTGGTTCTACTAGCATCCTTTAGCTCATGAATCATTAAGGAAGATGAAGTGGTTTGTGCTGTCCTCACCTTAAGATGTGCCCTGCTAAGAGTGGTTTAAACTATGAAAAGTAAGTTAAAGACCAACTATCTCACTTTCCTGTTGTGATTCTTAATGTAATAGCCACAGAATCTACTCACACAATGTTAGTGAGTATTTTAATTTACTTACAGCTGCTAATCTTTTCTTGTGTTCATTAGTGTCTGACATTGTGCTTTGTTCCCTGACATCCTTCCACTTCGTGTACACATTCCTATGTATATATAGCTTATGTTTTCTTCCTCCACAGTGACTAACTCCTCACAGTGGACTTGCACATTGCTCTCAGAGGTGCTACATGAGGAGAAGGAAAGGGACAACGAATTAGCTACCTGGAAAAATTCGTAATTTATTTTCAAGGCAGTCATTGAAATATAAAGCAAACAAACTTAAACAGCAGTCTCCACACACCTTTAAGCAAAATTACTTTTCTGCTCCTGAATCTGGTTCTGAATGGGATCCTATGTCCACATATTCTTCTGAGTCTTTACAGTCTGTCATGGTGCTTTTCAAATACTTGTCTTGCCACGTCTGCCTACCAGTAATTTTGTGGAGCTGTTTAAGTAGTTAAAATTTAAATCCACAGGTATTTGGAAGAAGGATGAATGACTGGTCAGAAAACACAGCTCATTAATTTTACATAACAGTAAAAGAATAAATAGGTCAGTATTCTGTGCATTCTTTTACTAATAGGATAGTCTAATTGCTGTGTAGTTAGAGTTTACAGGGTACTTCAAAGATGTAATATGTTGTTCAGGACTAATGTTGCGTTCAGACACTTCTACATCTAGCTGTACTTGGAAAGAAGTAATTAAAATTCATGTGAAGTCCTTTTGGGTTCCTGGTGCACAGTGAAAGAAACCAGGGTGGGATTCAGCTAACTACACCTGTATATCTTTGAGCTACTTGGCTAGACCCCACACTACAAAAGGAAAGAAACAGCCACATTTGAGGAACCATTTGTTTCATACTACAGCAGCTGTCTGAAAATGGACCACATGGATTATATGAATCTTATGTGTCTGCTTCTCAACTGCAGAGCAAATGTTTGATGCCTGGGCCTGATGTGGACACCTACCTTGCAGATAACTAAAGTTAGGTGAGAGGAACAAACCAGCTCGGTGTTTCCTACAGTGATTTGAAGTCAATGCAAAGGCTGCTTAAAAGCAGATAAAAGCCTGAGGTGGTTGGTCAAAGGGACTACTGACTCAGTGTAACTGAGGGAGACTGCATGCCATATCATAGAATCATAGAATCATAGAATGGTAAGGTTGGAAGGGACCTCGAGGATCATCTAGTTCCAACCCCCTGCCATAGGCAGGGACACCTCTCACTAGAACAGGTCACTCAAGGCCTCGTCCAACCTGGCCTTGAACACCTCCAGGGAGGCAGCAGCCACAACCTGCCTGGGCAACCTGTGCCAGTGCCTCACCACCCTCACTGCAAACAACTTCCTCCTAACATTCAGTTTCAATCTCCCCTCTGCCAGTTTAAACCCATTACCCCTTCTCTTGTCGTTGCAAGACCTTGTCAACAGTCCCTCCCCAGCCTTCCTGTAGGCCCCCTTCAGATACTGGAAGGCTACTCTAAGGTGTCCTGGAAGCCTTCTCTTCTCCAGGCTGAAGAGCCCCAACTCTTGTAGTGTGTCCTCATAGCAGAGCTACTCCAGCCCTCCTAGTATGTATGCATGCATACTCAGTTCCAAACATGTTTCACATGAATGAACGAATGAAAAATGTTATTCTCTTTTCTTTGCTCTCAAAGTCTGTGTTTTCCTTCCTGTAAAGCCTAGCAGAGCAAGTTCCTAGAGCAAAGCCATCTGGGCCTGAAGCTGTATCAGCCTGTCTTAACTTCCTTCCAGAGGCTTCTGTGTTTCTCTGTCTCTCATGCAGTCAGCAATACAAGTGGTACCTCTGAAGCTGAGTCACAGCCTCATGTGGTCTGTGGTAAGGTGCACAGAGAGTAGATAGGAGACCTTTCTTCTTTCTTGGATCTGTGGCAGACACAAAGCTCTATCCAGCTTCCCACACGCTAAACTCAACTGATTGTCTTCTGCCAAGTGTCTTTCCAACCCCATTGAAGCATTCGTTCAGGTATCAGTGGAATTCACATCTACCCACATTTTGTGTGCCCAATACTGAACGGCACACATTTACCTCAGACATATGCAACATCTTTGCTTCCAGGGATATCTTAGCATGTCTCAGTCTGTCTCTTCTTTAGAAAATATATTCATATTTTTGCTAAATTATTAGCAAAAATAAAGAAAACACCTTTCTCAGGGCAGGATTGCTTTCTGTCCCTAGAAGACTTTCTGCAGCTCATTGTCCCAGAATCTGCACTTCTGAGGTGGTCTTTTAAAAATATTTTTCCAGTCTTTTCACTATTTTTTTTTTTTTTCCCCCCCTGCCCATACAAGTAGCTGGACCTAATTTCCAGCTTTCCTAGGAAGCTTCACCTCCATTGGAACAGGATCTAACTAATATCCTTCTCCGTGCACAGAGAAAATTAACCTGTCTGCGATGACCCAAAGAAGATGAATATAGGGACTGATGATAGCATATGCAGTGTGACATTTCTGAGTTGCAAATCAAATCCTTGTATTTTGGGAGAAACCATGGTCTGAATCCTCAGAAGTTAATGAGTTATATGCAATTAAAACAATTAGAGAGGATAAGCAAGGTCACCTATCTTTATTCCATAACTTTCCTTCCTCTGCTTCTCAATCTCTTATGGCTACATAGATAATTGTGATGTAGAGTTCTTCTGCTATTATATTGTTGTTGTTGTTGTTATTGGTATTATTATTTTATTTTCTCTTTTATGAGATTCTTTTAGTGGCACTGGCATGCAGAATCACTACCGCCTGTCACACACTGTCCTGTTCATGAAGAAAACAGTGCAGTGCAGTGCATGCATATGCATTCCTTGCTTAAACTTTAGTGGGTTCACTGCTGTGTGCCTACACTGGAAAATGCTTGTTTCTAGGAAAGCAGAAATGTAAAAAAAAGAGTGCCTTTTACAAGGAAAGGCTTTTAATTGCCCTTGGCTTTGCAGAAAATATATTTCTGCTTCTTGGGTCCTCTCTGGCTTGCAACAGTCTCTCTCTTGTATATATCAACATGCAGAAAGCTCTGGGATTCCTAAGCTATGTAATTGAGATTTCTTTTTGGTTCTACTGACAACCTTTTCATTTTCCTCTGACAAGCTTTAAAGCAATTTCAAGACCTAGAAAATGGCTCACAGTGCAAAATAAATTCCTCATTTCACATGCTAAGCATCCGCCAACTCTGCATTCACTTTTTTTCTGCACAGTTTTACTTAATTTTCCACTGACTGGTATCATTGTTACTCCTTCCACCCTCCACATGGTAGGATGGGACTGATATAAAGAATTCTATTGTATAATGTTGGGAAAATTAACATCTCTTGCTAGACAATTTACTGCTGAGAGCTTATCAAGACAACAAAAGCTTGAAACATCTAGTAAGGGGGGGAAATGCATAGGCAGCTAATGACTGAAATCTGTTTCCAAAAGATATGTTGCTAACTACAGAAAACTCTCCATGGCTGGGAGATCATAGAATCATAGAATGGTAAGGTTGGAATGAACCTCAAAGACCATCT
>VWYK01028302.1:0-11909 GCA_013399775.1 Semnornis frantzii | reverse complement strand
ACTGGAAGGCTACTATAAGGTCTCCTTGAAGCCTTCTCTTCTGCAGGCTGCAGAGCCCCAACTCTTGTAGCCTGTCCTCATAGCAGAGCTGCTGCAGCCCTCTGAGCATCTTTGTGGCCTCCTCTGGACTCACTCCAACAACTCAATGTCCTTCCTGTGCTGGGGGCTCCAGAACTGCACACAGTACACCAGATGTCTGTGACAATGTTTGCAACAGTAAGGCCAAAGTAATAATTGGAATCTGGCCACTTTAAATAAATTGTATCTGTTTTATCAGGCACATGAGCAAAGATAAACCTGACAAAGCATGAGATATATACTGAAATTGCATTGTGTGAAAAGATCTCAGCCCTGCAGATGCAGCTGTGCTTTACTGTATAGCTGTACCAACAAGGAGCTACAACCCTTTTACTATCCCGACATGTGCAGATCTGCACTTGGCTTCTGAGAGATTTAAGCATATATATAGCACTGAGGATGTTAAGGGTCTTAGGGATACAGGACTCAGAAATGCATGTGATCACACACAGCTGCAGCCACAGAGAGCTTTGAGTAATTAGCAAACATGCTTTGGTAGAGTGCTGCAGCTGTCTGCAGATCAGGGTGATGCAAGTTCCTGCTCCTAGCCACCTAATGAAAATGAAATGAAACTCTTCCACCTTGTGTTGAAACATCCTCATGGAGAAACCTTTCCAGACCAGGAGTGGGTGGAGCCCCAGGGCTGTGGTTGGGTGCACTGCATGCAGCAGGTAGGTAGAGAATTCTTCTACCATTTGCTGTTCTCCCTTACAACACAAGCATAAAAGCAACTCAGATTAAACTATTACTTTGATCCTTCTCATTCTTTCTTACACATGGCAATGGGTTTAAACTGGCAGAGGGGAGATTTAAACTGAATGTTAGGAGGAAGTTCTTTGCAGTGAGGGTGGTGAGACACAGTGTGGCTGCTCCCTCCCTGGAGGGGTTCAAGGCCAGGTTGGATGAGGCCTTGAGTGACCTGTACTAGTGGGAGGTGTCCCTGCCTATGGCAGGGGGTTGCATCTGGATGATCCTTGAGGTCCCTTCCAACCTTACAATTCTATGATTCTGATTCTATGTTGAGTAGGTTACTTTTAACTATAATAATAGAAATAAATAGAGGAAAAAATGTGACAATTCACATCTTTTGTACCTCTGCAAACATTCAAAGAAGACAATCTAGAGCAATGCCTTCCAAATACTCACTAATTAATCCCTCTGTGACACATTTCCAGCTTTTGTCATCACATACAGTGTCAAATTGCAGCTCTTAATAACCATTTCAGCCAGCTGAACTCTAAATGTAATGTACCATTGAAGAGTGTATGTGAAACTAAATACAGATGCGTGTATTTTCTTGTGGCTGTGGTCAGGAATGTGGTACTCCATTGCTCCAGGTGATAATGTTCTGGGTTTTTTAATTTCAGGTAACTGAACAGATGAAAGGCAGCAAAATGTTCCTGCATAGTGTCCTTGTGAGATTGAAAAGTTTGCAGAGGATTTTTTTTGTTTGTTTGTTTTAATGGGATATATTGATTCTGTGGTAATTTTTATTAGAATTTCTTTTTAAAACATTTTATTTAGCATTCATCTCTGTATCTTATGTCCATTCTGGACTTGGAGAGAGCAGAAGTTAATGCCTGCACTGAGGGACATGACAATCTTCAGAATAGAAGAGACCTTTAAAAACTGTCTCTCCAAGAGCAGAGAGAACACTGTAATTGTTCTTGCTATGATGTAGCAAGATCTTAGGCAGCTGTCTTGTACATCTGTACATCAGTAGACTGGTGTGGCCAAACAGGGAGCTTGATGGAGTTCTACTGCAAAAGGGACACTAGAGGAGATGGAAGCAGGGATGGTCTACAGTGCAAGAATTTGGAAGCATTGCTTGAGTATGTAGGAGTAGCCTCAGGAGATCCAAAACTTAAATGCAGATGAGACTTGCATGGGGAGAATAACAAAAAGAGCTTTTACTGGTATTCAGTATAGAAATACCAAGCTAGGAAAGTGTGGGACCATTGCTAATTGAGAAGGTGATACAGTGGCAGCAAACAGAGATAAAACTGAGATACTCATTGGTTTCTTTGCCTTGCTTACCAACAAGTTATCCTCATTCCTCTGTACTTCGGGCAAGGGCTCAAAGAGAACTACCAGGAGCAGCTGAGGGTTGAGTCAGGGAGTATTTGAGAGAGGTCTGTCTGGAAAGGTCCATGGGACCAGACAAACCACATCCTAAGTGCTGAACAAACTGATGGATGTCTCTGCAAGGCCACTCTATTACCTTTGAGAAGTTATGCAGATCCTGGAATGTTCCTGTTGTTTGGAAATAGGTGGATGTTGCAGGTCAAAAAGACAGCTAGGGAATTGTAAGCTAACCAGCATCACTTTGGTCCCTAGGGAACTTGGTGTTGTGAGTCATCTTGGAGCACGTTTCTGGGCATTTGAAGGAGGAGAAGCTGACTGAGAAAGGTCAGCATGTATCAGCCACGGGTAAAACATGCCTGACAAGGCTGATTGTGTTCTATGATGAAATGATGCATTTATGAATGAAGGGAGAGCAGGAGATGTCACTTACCTCAACTGTAGCAAATGTTTTCAACACTGTCTCCAACACCACACTTGCATCTAAGTTAGGGGTTTGCAGTCCGGGTGGACAGGCAACTACATGGGTAAAACTAAGTTGGATGATTTGGCTCAGAGGGGAATGGTTAATGAATTATACTCTACCCAGTGGACAAATAGAGTGCTACTGGAATATACATACTGAGACTGTCCAGTTTAACATCTTCATTGATTACCTGGAGGAGGATGAATTCCACTTTCATCAAGTTTGCAGATGACATGACAGTGGACAGCCTTTGTGGTTTGGCTTGGCCTATGAGTTAGACTTCTTGGCAGAATTTACCAACTGGGATCTAGTGCTGCAGGAATGGGTTGCACCTGATCACACTTATGCCTGCTTATCTTGAGGACATATGTGCTGTGCTCTTCTGTTCCCTTTCTGTAGTTAGCAAGGGAACAGCCACCCTAGGACTACTTGTTTCAACTGATACAGCCTTGCCCAAGGTGGGGTGGATTTTTTTGTTGGTTTGTTTTTTGTTTTGGTTGTTGGTGGGCTTTTTGGTTTGGGTTTTTATTTGTTTTGGGGGGTTTTGGTTTTGTGGTTTTGTTGTTTTGTTTTGTTTTGTTTTCTGTTGAAGAAAGTATGAAGGTGGTGTGGGAGGAGCAGCATGGAGGAACTGGGCAGTTCCACACTTTTCCTTTGCAGCAACCCAGCACAAGCTCCTCAATGCTTCCCTCAGCCATGTAGCCAGTGACTACAAAAGTCATTCCTTCCATATATGGAGCATGTTCCAGGATTACTTGTAACTCAGGGCCTCCAAATAAAGACCAGAGCTTCAATTTAGTCACAAATTTGTACGCGAAGAAATGTATCTGGTCCAATCTCAGGCAAAGCTTGATCCTGCAGCAAAGTATTGCTCTTCTTTTACTTTCTCCCAACTCTGAATTTCCTCCTAAAGAATGGAAAAAATGCCCTGCACATGATGGTTGTAGCATTAATTACACTTCTGTACTTTGTCAACCAGTGGTGTTAGTGTGGCCAGAAGGTTTCAGAATTTGGCCTCCCAGTCTGGCAAGGATATTTTGGTGACTTTTGGGGTTGGAAGTTAAGATGTGGTGTGAAGAGGGTATCACAGGGCTGTTCACTGTGCCAGTTCTGCATGACTAGTAAGAGCTGACCTGCTGTGGATGAGACTGGCAGCCCTGGGCTTGAAATTCTGAAAGTCATTACTTTTTCCCAGGAAACTTGACCTTAAATTAACTGTTAATTATTTTTTATTACCTGTTAATGATTCAAAACCACAAAATGTTTAGCTTAATGACTTTATTACTACAGATCCTAAAAAGTGTGCTTGGTTTGGGGGAATATCAACTCCCAGAAAGGGAACAATTCAAGATGAGTTATGTTGCGCTTAGTGACCTGTTAGCCAAGTATTCTCATAGTGTAATAGGGTAGGAATGGAAAAAAAAAAAAAGTGATCCCACTCCTTTATCCTCAGATGAAGGGTGGAGGGTGTGTATTTACACAGATAATTTACTGCTGGTATCTACATGTGGTTTTCTGGAGGAACAAATGGCAGAGAAACTGGATTACAAGAGTGGTTCTGAGTCACAGAGTCTCCTGTGATGCTTCTCTGTTGGTTGTTGCTCAAAGATGAGCTTGGAGTCAAACTAACAAGCTGGTAAATGGTTTGGGAGATTGCTGTTAAGGGTGAGGTTGAGAAAGTACAACTGTTGTGTAGTTGCCCTTGATGTACGCTGGAGCACAAGGAGGGCCTTGAGCTGCCCCTCTGCAATAGTAGCTGATTGCCTGTTCATCTCTTTATGTGTCAAGAGAAGAAGACTACATGCAGCTGCTGACCAGCAGGGCACAATACTGCACTATGCCTAGTGTCTAGCACTGCCCTTAGCCTCCAGATATCGTTCCTTCATGTTTCGTGCCAAGCAGGAAAGAAAACCTCTAGACCATCATTCCAGAGGCCATCCTTCCTCACATCTGGTGTGGGAAGAGATGAGCCACCACTGAAAAGTCACTTCTGAGGGCAAAATTATTGTTGTGTCTTCAGAAAAGATTTCCTTCAGTATTGTCAAATATATGAAAATGTGATCCACTGTGGGCATGCTGACATGGACAAAATGAGTAGCCAGGCACTGATGGCAAAGCCTTCACACTGCTCATCAGCTGTGAAGAGTGCTGCTAAGTTGCTCAACCACAGCTGAATCTGGGTTCTTGGGGAATAAAGCTTCTTGCCGCTTCTTGTGTTATGAGGGCACAGGTGAGTTTAGCACCAGACATGAAACTTCACTGGCAGCCGAGCTAGGGAGTTAACAACTGATTGGAGGAACACGTTAAACTACCAATGTACTTTGGCACATCTGATAGTACATGTGCCTGTTTACAGCCTGCAGCAGTGGTGCTGCTTCCTTTACACTGTTCTCTTTGTACTAGGCTTTCCTATGTCTTTCACAGAGTTTGGGGCACAGCAGAAGCTAGAACTACTCCCTTTAGGTTACCTACAAGCTGTGCAGAAGTGTACACATGCAGAAGTGTACACATGCAGAAGTGTAATTTCTCAGGTAATTCATTGCACCTCAGACCATCCTGGTGGACAACATGGTTGGAAGCGGAGACAAACAAACCCTCCTCTGCATATTGGGCAATATAATTGCATGGCCAAATTCAGGAGAATATAACAACTTCTACTCTAAGTTTAAAACTGGACCTGCTTTGCATGGAAGATTCAACCAGAAAACGTCCAGAGATCCATTCCAACTGAAATTACTCTATGATTTTAACAAACAAAGGAGTGTTTTCAAGAGAAACTGCAAATCTGTTCTTCCAGCTCTGGAGTCACTGAAGAAATTATTGGGATTTCCTGTGCAGGTCAAAGATGAGTAAAGATCACACTCTTTCCATCTCTGGACTTTGTGAAGCATATTAGTAGTTAACATGCCATCAAGCTTACTAATTCTGGAATTAGTGAAATCACATTCACCTCTGCATGCTTTACATTTGTCCCTAACTTGCACATAGAAATGCCCACCTGTGGTTGCACACAGAAATGAAATAAAAGTTCCCAACTGGCTGGATGCCCCCTGCAGACCTGTGCTGACTTTATAGTCACAGCCATCTTAACAGTAGTTACTCTTGCTTAACCCAGTGAGGTGAAGGCAGGATTAAGCCCTGCCCCTGGCTGTCTGCTCTCCCTTTGGTGGGTGAATGAAGAGGGATTATTGTATGTACAGCAGGTGCCAGGCACATTCTGCAGCACTTTCATTTCCTCTTCTTCAGGAACTCACAGACAAAGTAAATGGTGACTTGGCACTCAGAGTCATTCCACTCTCCTGTGCTGAGCATTTCCACACAGTCTTCATGGCCAGCTGGGTCATGAGGCTCCCCTTCTTTCCAGTGACTGTAGTTCTGCAGTGGGCTGCTGTCTGCATACACAAACTGTCCTTCTTTTTCCATGTCATTCAGCCCAATGAAGGCTCGGAAGAGGCCACTGTTGGAGATGTAGTCAGCAATCAGGGTGTTGGTTGCCTCATCTTTAGGCATGGCTAATGTTCCTCCTCTGTCCCTGCAGTGACTCAAGGCTTCTCTGTAATTCTTCTCTTCTTTCACGATGTAATAGAATTTATCATCTGTCTCCCTGATGCCTGCTATAACTTAAAAAGGGACACACACACACACACCACTTAATGGCACGTCAACTGATATCGAAAACAATTCTGTTCAAATATCACAAATGCATGATTTTTTACATCATAATTCATAAAAAGGAGAGCATATTCCCAACACTGAATTCATACTGACTGATGGGGACGTGGTTGGAGACTGATGCTGCTAGTGGGACCTTGCACATATTAGAACAAGGCATATTCAATCTTGATTGGCATGTGTCTCTTGTGGCATCTTTTCCTTCATGGATACCTAATACTAATGAAATTAATGCATGTTACATGGTCAAACAGCAATGTCTAACTCTGGATCATCCCCAATGCTTTGCCTATTTTGGAATACAGATTGTGAAAGAGTGCCCTGGGGTAGAAACACAGGGGTGTAGCTACATTTTCAGCCTCTTTCCATGGAGAAGACAATCGATGTGACTGCTAAAATAAGGTATTTTATATGCAGCCTTCAGAGCTGCTGTAGTCCCTAAGTGACTGGAAAGTAAACTGTGGCTGCTCAGCAGCTTTAAAAGGGAAATTTCTCCTAGTGAATTGAGCGGTGCCAAGGAGCATGTCTGGGCAGCTGGAAGGTGATTCTCCCTTCTAATAGATGGCTGGAGTGGTCCTGACCAGAGCCTGACTGTTCCCCCAGGCACAGTTTTGGAATTAGTAGAGACATTCAGGTTCGTAGGATTTGTAATAATAGATGAGTGCTGTCCTGTGCTGGTTGCCCACAGGGCCAGAGAACAGTCTCACACACATTTAATTTACTGGCATGGACCTAGTCCTAGAAACAGTGGTGGAGCCTTCTCTAAATCTCTGCTACGCCAGAAAATGTGCTGCCTTCCTTTTGGTGGGGCAGTTTGTGCTGCCTGCCTGACAGCTGCAGATGTCACTTCTTGTAACCTGTGTCTTTGAGCGCTGGTCTCTTGTTATGGGAAAATGATGCTTGCACTGAGGGGAGCACTAGGAGTAACATGTCACCAGCCTTTCTCTTCAGCAAGAGGTTCCTGCTGCTTTTCCTGCCTTTCTCGAGCAGATTGGCACAAACTTTTCCCTGTCATTGCCTGAGTGGCTGCTGAGCCTGAGCAGGTTGGCAGTGCAGAAGTGGTTAGCATGCCATGCCTTGTGCTTTCCATGATTCTGTTTTGCTGTTGGTAATGTCTGTATTGGTTTTGCTTTTAGTTATCTGCTCTTCATATCCTTATAGGTCTACGACTGTCTCCTTGCTGTATGTTCTTGATTAGGGGACTGGAGCACTGCCTTATGAGGAGAGGCTGAGGGACCTGGGGCTTTTCAGTCTGGAGAAGAGAAGATTGAGAGGAGATTTAATAAATGTTTGTAAATATCTGGGGCCTGGGTGTCAGGAGGGGGGCGACAGGCTCTGCTCTCTTGCTCCCTGTGATAGGACAAGAAGCAATGGATATAAACTGCAGCACAGGAGGTTCCACCTCAACACAAGGGGGAACTTCTTTACTGTAATCATCCCAGAGCACTGGAACAGCTTCCCCCAGAGAGGTTGTGGAGTCTCCTTCTCTGGAGACTTTCAAGACCTATCTGGAGACATTCCTCTGTGACCTAAAATATGCATGGTCCTGCTGTGGCAGGGGGGCTGGACTCGATGATCTCTTTGAATCCCTTCCAACCCCTAACATCCTGTGATCCTGTAATCTGTGGATACTGCCACAGGACACAATGGTAGGAGAAGAGCAGTGTTACAGGAGCCAAAGAAATCCCTTCAGTGCCATAAGGAACCTTACCATTCTTTAGGAATTTGATGGAGGTGTTGAGACGAGCAACGTTGATGTTCAGTTGTCCAACAACTCTGCGGTATCTTCCACAGTCACAGACTGTCCCTAATGCAATACAAAGCATGGAGGGTTTGTCTGTTTAGAAGCACGTTGAGTGGGTGGAGGGTGATCTATAGCTCACTTCCAAACCTTCTGGAGACTTGGCCTCCACTGACAGAGAGACAGCCTCACCTGTAAGCTGGCCATGCTTTTGCTGATCAAAGCTCATATTATTTAGGCTCTATACATTTCCTTGCCAGCTGACTTAAGGATCTCTGCTTTTAAAAATGCCATCTTCTTTCCACCCTGCCCAAGCTTTCCTTATGCTAAACAAAACCTTTTCAGTCTCTTGCTATTTTTTTCATCTATTCTCAAATATTTTCCTGGGCCTCGAAATTTAATGGAACTCCAGACAAACCAACCCTGAAGTCAAAGACCTAGCAGATGTGACCATTTTGCAGAGAGGGATGGATAGCATACCTGCTTTCCCCTTTTTTCCAGAAACCCCTGGTAAACCTTTGGCTCCTTTGTCACCTGCATAAAGAGGAAGACACATTCTCAGACCTCAGACAGTGCCCATGTAAGAGAAGCGTATTTGAAAACCTCTTTAATAATATATTAGTGGTGTGTGTTGGATAGGAAGCCCTGATGTAGTGCACTGGCAGATGTGCCAAGTCAAACAAACCATGATTAATTCTAGTGTAAGGAAATCAGGAGAACCCTTTAATAGCTAACTCACTGATAAGACAGGCATCTTGTATGCTGCTGGTTCCTGGTACCACTCACTTTAAATATAGACTGCAAAATGATTCTCAGAGGCTGAAAGCACTCAAGAAATCTGCAAAAGGCAAGGCCAGGCCTGAGCTTTCTTGTTGCCTTGCAGAACAGAGGTCTTCCCTGGGTTCAGTAGCTCCATGATGGGATGAGGCACTCAGTGAGGCTGCTGTGCACCAAGGGCACTGAATTCAGGTGTGCAACAGATGACATATGTGGGCAGCAAGCAGCACCTGCACAAAAATGAGGTCAGTGAGGATCAGTGTTTTGTTTCAGATGTAGTTCATGGAAATGTGATTTCATCCAACCGCATTTCTCTTCTTCAGTAAATCATGAAAATGATGGAAATAATTCTCCAAGTGCTGTGCAGCTATGCAAGTGGAGATGACTCCCTTAGAAAAACTCTCAGCTGCAATTCAGATCAGGAACAGCTGGACTTTATCTGAAATTCAGGTCAGCCCTTCTGTGAAGCAGAGCCTTCACAAGTCAAAAATGCTAATACTTGCTCTGCCTCGTCGATGGCTGTGATTTGTTGTGCCTGTGCCTTTATGTGGTTGAGATTTTTTTTTACAGGAGATTAGGAGTTGGCTGGCAGTTTCATTAGCGCCGCTTGACACTGCGCAATTACAAGCTGCCATTTCAGGGCTGTTTCATTAAGAACTTGAATGTTTAATGGTATATTTAAACAGTCACTTAGTGACCTTTGCTTCTGCAAATAAAGAAACTAAAAACTAGAAGGGGAGAATAAATTGTGCGTTGAGATTGAGAGAAGGCTTGACTTAAAGGCTCAGAGCATGGGTTTACTTACAGATAAAGATAAGCAGTTTGTGGGATTCTTAAATCCTAGTCTCCTTTGGTGACTGAAGATGTCTTAGGAGGTAACTATTTGTGTTTTCAGCTGTCTAGGTACTTCTGAAAATTCATCCTTTGGGCCAGATTCTTTTGTTCTTCTCTGATACTGAGGCTGGATAGAGGCCAGCAAAGGTTTATTAAAAGCATTGGCTTTGTGAGAGGTTGTTCCAACCTGTATGCCTGGGTTATTGTGCTGGTTAGAGACCACATAGTTCCCCTAGGGATGAAGTAGTCCTGGCTCAGCTTTCAAGGCAGGCTTCCTTGTGGCAGAAGTAACATCCCTTCTTAAGCAGTTCTTTAGGAATACCAGAAGTGAATGCCACTTCACAGATGACTAGAGCATAATTTAATGAAGTGGTTGTCCAGGCAGACTTGGAGACTGCTTTGATTTGCAAGTAGTTGTTGTCCCTGGTTATGTGAGTGCGTTCTTAAAGCTCCTAGAACCTTTTCCTTACCAAGCTGTCCTGTGCATTGCTTGGTCATGTGTGCCACAGCATTGCAGGTGACAAGGTGTGGCATCCTTAGTAGCAATAGAATATTGATTTAGGCCCTCAGTGTCCAAAGCAAGGGCACAAATTCAACTTTCTCTTTTAGAGCATTCAGAGGATTTACTTAACAAGGACTAGGATTTCTCCCTTCCTCATTTGCATTCAAAGAGGATTGATTTCTTAACTCATAAGGCAAATTACTTTAGCCAAGTAAGTCAGACATATTGCATGTGGCAAATAAACCAAGAATATCTCATTTAGGTCTCCTCCCCAATCTTTATGCATGACTCTATTTGGTCACAAATGTTACTTGATATTACTCCACACCTGGAACTCTCACAAAACACATATTTACCTTGAGGGAAAAAACAAGAAAATTACCAGAGCAGAGCTTACCCTTTCCACCAATTGGACCAATTTTCCCAAGCATTCCCTGGTCTCCAACATCCCCCATAGGTCCTTCATTTCCTAAGAGAAAAAATAAAGTGGAAGAAGATATAGATGGTTTCTGTGATTTCTTTCCCAAGACACTATTTAGGTGTCCACTGCCACTGTTCTTGCTCTGTGGGCAGTCCACACGTGCCACAGTTGAAACAAGTGGAGCCCTGAGGCCAGTGCAGATCTCTGCTACTGTAGAATACAACAGCAGGACATTGAAAGGCACCTTAGTAGAAGTGCTCATTTAAAAGCCCAGAAACTGCTTGGGAGTATTCAAATATTGATTTTAGTTCACAGCCAAGCCAGGCTGACAGCAAGGTTTTCTTTGTTGATTTTCGTTTGGTTGGCTGTTTTTTTTTTCTCCACCCCAGACAAAAGCTTTTCCTTCTTCCTTGAGGTAAAGTCCTCAAGACTTTGGTGTAGTCCTTCTCAAAGCAGGACTGCATATATGGAGATAGTAGTTTTGCTGTATCTGTTTCCCCAGTCCTCAGAGCGCCAAAATAATGATGCCTTTTAAATTGATTAATAATTAAAGTACACAAACAAGTCTGACACCATCACATCTGGTGCCTCCAAATGCTCTGCCCAGCTCAAACTGTGGATTTAGGATGTGTTAAATAGAGCTGAGTCCTGAGACATCTGCAGCTCCTTGTTCTCAGCTTAGGTGCTGTTTGATCAGAGGAACTTTGTTCCTTGGTGCCTGCCTCTGCTTTCTTTGCAAAACGGGGACAACCAAGACCAAATTTTGTTGAGCATCTGGATGTATTATGAGGAAATAACCCTCAAAATTCAATTTCAGTAAGCTAACAGTAATCTTTCTGTTTTTTACAAAAGATCTGAGTCTTTTGGATTGTTCTCATGACAGCAACTTGGGAGAGCAGCAGTACAGTACTGGTCTGTTGCATGGCTCTTTAAATGCGTTACCATATGTAACTGTCCTATGTATCAGTAGGAATTTCACCAAGCTCTCCAAGTATTGTTAGGTTAACTGATTAATGTTTGACAGGATTGTGAAATGCACTGGTGCAGCAGGAATGGAAAGCATTAATTGCTGATCATGTACAGCAGAGTTATTGCTCTCTACGACTACTTGAAAGGAGGTTGTAGCCAGGTGGGGGTTGGCCACTTCTCCTAGGCAACCAGTGACAGAAAAAGAAGGCACAGTCTCAAGCTGTACCAGGGGAAGTTTAGGCTGGTTAGGAAAAAATCTTCACAGAAAGAGTGATTTGCCATTGGAATGGGCTGCCCAGGAAGGTGGTGGAGTCACTGTGCCTAAAGTGTTCAAAAAAAAAGAGTGGATGTGGCACTCGGTGCCATG
>VWYK01028273.1:23981-37788 GCA_013399775.1 Semnornis frantzii | reverse complement strand
AATGTTTTAACAGCAGATTTCCCAATTCCTCTCACAGTTGTCGTTACTCAATTAAGGATCACCTTTAAGGATCTGTCTTTTGTTTTTCTCATCTACTTCTCTAGCAATGGTGAGCTAAATTCTAACTTCCAGCTTTGTTGATTCAGGACTATTGTACTTCAATTAATAATTGCTGAGTGAGAAAAGATTTTCCTCATTAGGTTTCTTGTAACCTGTGAGTACAATAGTATCAGAGTTGATACAAGTTGGATCTAAAAGGTGAAGCCAGTTGGAAGCCCAGGGGCATGAGCTCACACTGTGGATGCTTTCTATGTACTGTGAACACTACAGACAACTTCATGTTCCCGCTAGCAAAATCCTGTGGTTTTCTTTAGTAGAAAAGGGAGCTATCTGTATACTTTATATGAACTTGTTGCAAAGAGAAAACAAATGGACATTGTTAAACATTTCTCAATAACTTAACTGAAGAGAGTTTTTCCTCCGAGAAATGTTTTTTTCTCATGGAAATCTGTAATCCTGATTGCAACATAACCACAGCATGGAGCAAGTCTATAGTAATTAGCAGCACCATTCAGACAAGGTGCTATTTTGTTCATACAGGTCTTTGGGGGAATTGTTAAGGATAAATTCTCAGTTGTTGTGTGTCTGAAAAGCAAACGGAGCAGACTGACTGGCTGCACCAGAGCTATGGGACAAAGGAGGGTGAAAAAGGAGAGAGGTTACTCTGAAATCACTATGGAGGGGGGAATGCCATGACAAAAAAGTGACTATGAATTCATGCATTTACTGTCTCATTTTCACTTTCTAATGTATGGCCTTATGAAGAGAATGGGGGACATTTACCCTTACTGTGTCAAAACTCTGCTTCTGAATGCAGAAGATAGCAACTGCTCTGGGGAAAGATTTTTGCAAGGAGACCTGTGAGCTGAGGGCACAGTTTGTGTGGAGGAACACCTCTGTGCGTGCATCCGATGAGCAACAGGAAGTGAGTAGGAATCGTTTCTCCTCCATGCTCTTGTAGCCAAGGGTTTTGATTGCAAGAAACATGCATCTGATGTGCAACAGAAAGAGAGTAGGAATCGTTTCTCCTCCATGCTCTTGCAGCCAAGGGTTTTGATTGCAACAAACATGCATCTGATGTGCAACAGAAAGAGAGTAGGAATCGTTTCTCCTCCATGCTCTTGTAGCCAAGGGTTTTGATTGCAACACGCATGACTCAGATTAGACACCAGACAGAACTACAAAGGCCAGGACATCNCCAGACAGAACTACAAAGGCCAAGACATCATGACAGGAGAATAGGTTGCCTGAGGGTGTTGTGGAATTGTGTCTGGAAGATTTTTGAGCTGTTAGACAAGCGTCTGTCAGGAGTGAGAGTAAGCTTAGATCCTGCCCCAGGGTGGAGGGATGTACTAGCTGACCTCTCAAGGTCCTTCCCAGCCCACGTGGCTGTGTTTGAAAGAGAGGCCCAATTACTTATTATGGGAGAGACAGAGTGAGTTGACAGCAGAGGAAATGCATGATGGATGGCACCTTATCTGGTTCTCTTACTGGTTTTTTGCTTGCATGCTTTTTGGTATTGTGTGATGATACATTCAATTGTAGTGCTTTATTCAGCCACTCTATTTCTCTTTGGTTTAGATAATTAAAGAGAAAAAGCTAGTCTTTCTTTTTGCAATTTTTTGTGCTAAACATCTTCCTTTTTAGCTGATGTAAGTCTTCTAGCTGGGGGTCTTCAGAGATGTATGTATTTGTAGCAGCTGATCAGCAACTCTGAAAACTTCAAAGTTTTCACATCCTAATAATAACATAATAATAATAATGAAGTAAAATTACTTTAAAAACATTTAGTTTATTTCTCTAATGTTATTAGTAAGCAAGAAAAAACAAAAAAATCCCCAAACCAGGCTTCAGTCTACAACTGTCCTTAAAACATCTTTGTGCTTGAGAAAGAGAAATCTCTTCCTGAAAAGAAATATTTTTACAGCATTTGCAAGATGTCATAAACTGTTTTATGCAGAGAGAAAAATGGAACATCTGTGCCATTCATATTTATTTTCCCAACATAACTTAACAGAAAATAAAAGAGAAGGGGGAGGGTTGCTTTTGCAATTTCTCTGCAGCTGTTTGTGAGACTGCCCAGGGTTGCCAAAAAAGAAACTAAAAGCAACAATCAAATAACTTCTAAGATTTAAACAAAACGGAGAAAAGTAATTTAGAAATGAGAAGGCAGCATTTATTTTCTAACTTCTTGTGTGATTTATCAGAGAGAGACTGCAGATGCCAGCTTAACTGTCTGTAGTACTTTCTGATGCAACGTGGAGAGTAATTCTGAGAAAGGTCTCCAAAGAGTGGGCTAGGTGACCTTGGACCCACAGATTCACCTCTAATGTTCTCACATAAAAGAGCATTGTCAGCTTAGACCTCCACATGCTCCCCTAGCCCTCACACCTGTGATAACTCTATTGTAAGGTTCTGCCAAGGCAGTGCCCCCCTTGAAGATTGCTCATCCCTTTTGATGTTAACTGAAAAGAATCACTGAATTATTCAGCAATGAGATCATGGAAGCACCTCTCAGTATTGTGCTTGGCAGTTATGAATGCTGTCCCTGGGAAAGTCCTGCTTGCACGGTGGCCTAACTCCAACCTGATGCCTCTTTTGTCCACTTTCAAGCTGTCTCACTCAAAGGAGTAAAGCCCTTATTTGTTAGCTTTACAGCAAAGTGTAAAGCTGGGCTGTGGACCTTCACATGGAGATGGAGGCTCTGACTTTGTGCTGGCCATGGGCAGGTGTGAAGCTGGCTGATGTGAATCCCACCCCTAAGTGTTTGCTAGTGGCCCCCAGTGCCAGCTGTTTGGTAGCCAGATGATGTTCCCACATACAGTGGGACCATGAACACACTGAATGGCTTTAGCTGACAAAGAACAGAGGTTGGAGCCCTATGACAAACTGAGCTGAGTGGGCACATGTCTGACACGGCTATAACTTTACATCTATTTTCTTCCAAGATCAGGGCAACAGCAGCATTCACATGGGGTAGCTTCCAAACAACTCCTAAATAATCTTGTCAACACTTCAGCAGCAAATCTTGCATCCAATAGCATGATGATATTCTTGAAGGCTAAGAGAGATGGCTGTTGTAGGATGAATGATAATTTGCTCTTGTTTGAAAAAACAACGAATAAATGAACATGCCTGAGAAAGAAAAGAGCACCTCCTCAGAGGCACGCCAAGAAGGGCAAGAAGAGGTGGACAGTGTAAAGAATGAGTCCATTTTTAAAAATCAAATGTAGTGAGAAGTGGCAGCAAAAGAAACTTGCTTAGTCCAAGCTAGTGTAAGCTTTCAGGAAGAGAGAAAGAATGAGGTGACAAGACTGGAAACCGAGAAGCCAAAGTGGGAGTGAGAAGTTGGCTTTGCTGTGACTGAAGAAAAGAGCTGAGATGACATCAGTGATTAAAAAAAATGTAATAGGCAGAAGGGGAGAAAGTGAGGTAACAGGATTTATTTAAAATTACTCAGAAATGGCAGGAATCAGTGGAAATGTGGAGACCAGATGCAGCTGTACTGCAAAGTAATGCTCATAAATATGACTTTTTTTTGATGCATTAAGGCACCACTCAAGGACATCATGGATTCAGGTCTTTGCCCCAAGTAGCTCTCTGCCTGAACTGGCCTGGTTAGCTGTAATTTGTTGCAAAATACCATGTTTCTAAGCTTAACATCCTGAGGATTAGACTTTACACACTGAGCTTCATACAGTCCTTCTCTGGAGGCGTAAGGAAGGCTTAAAATGGAAAGTAAAATTAAGACTTAGAATTCTGGGTTTGTTGATTTCAGTAGAGAAATTCTGTTAAAATTGAGGTTCATGAGAAATTTCTAGGGCCTTGTTTGCTTTTAGGTAGGATGATAGTTCAGGGACAGGCAGTGGAGTACAGGTCAGTAGATGGAGAGTATATGTATGAAGGAAGAGCCATCACCGCCTGTGCCTGCTCCTTCTGGCGTGGGGGCACCAAGAAAGGAGGCAGCAGTGTCCATGTGGTGTCTAGGTTTCCTATATCTGGATGCACAAAAAAAAGCTGGAAATGATAAAATAAGTACCTGTGTCAGTCTGACTTTTATAAAAGAGTTGGATGACAGCAGGAGATGTGGCATTTTCCATGCCAGGCATAGGTCTTGTACAGTGATTCTCTTCTCTGAGCAAAGAGCAAAAGCAGGCCACAGACAGTAATGAATGATTAAGGGACTTGGTGCTGTATCCTAAGGACAAGAACAGCATGCAGCATTTTACAGTATAAGGCACAATCCTGGCCCTGGCCTTGCAGCTGGGACTACAATATGCATGTGGCTCTGGGGTCCGTGAAAAGGCCAGCTGCTCAATCCTGGTCTCTGGCTAAATGGTGTATACCTGCCCCTTGGGCACTCCACAGGTGAGGATCAAATGCACACAACCCTAGGAGTGGCCTCTCCCTGTCTGTCTGTCCATCCGTGCCAGAGGACATGGGGCAGAAATATTCAAAGCAGACAGGCTGACAGGGCAGGCAGCTGTCTTCATTAGCAGCCTGCTAATGTGTGCTTGCTCATGACAGTAGCAATTTCCCTGTGCTGCCATGAAGCTTGGGATGGACCCTGAGCTAGAGATCTGAGCTTAGACCCAGTTCAGCTGACTGCAGCCAGACTGCATGCACAGCAGCTGCATTCAACATACCTGGACAAAACTTGGTTTAATTTTCTTGCCCTAGGAAAAGCGAAGAGATTGTCAAGCTGAAGGTCAACCCACAGCCACGTTGACTGAAGCCCTAGGACTGATAGCATAAAAAGCATCTGATGGGAGTGGGAAGATCAGTGATGGGAAGAATAAACAGACCTAACGCCACAGAGGCTGAGGTCTGCAAACTACACCTACCTGTCAGAGCACTACTAGCAGTTTATTCAATCATTTACAGGAAAAGGTAGTTTGTGTTTGTGCTTTCTGAACCTGAATCCCACTGAAGCTGCTCAGCAGCAGCGTCTTGAGGGGGCACGTGCTCAAAGGGCAGGGGAACTGGAGGAGCTTTGTGCCCATGCAAGGCTGGCAGCACCAAGCCAGGCCAGCCCTGCTCCTAGCCTCCTGCATCTTAAAATTTCACTCAGTTTCTCTGAGGGCATCTTGAAAAGAAACCCAGCATGAGCTCTTAATGCTGTCCTCATTCAGCTTGTCAGATGCTTAGTTTTCAGAAATTATTGCCGTGAGGAAGGGGGAGATTAGGTCCTGGCAGTCAGCCTTCCCATCACTCTGACACAAAAATGTTGCTATCAGTGCTTTTAAGCAGGCTAATTGATCACTTGTTAACAGTGGCCCTGACTGTCAAGGTCTGGGAGGGGCAAACTTGTTAAAATGATAGCTGCTGTTTGATTTTTTAAAATTCTGGGTAGATAAGGCAAATTTGCCTGTGACATGAGGCTTACCATTGCATTGTTTGGAGAAGCACTGTGGAATTATTGGTGACCTCCAGGGGTTGAACCATAGTGGTTTTTCCGTCATCTGACAGGGACAGACCTCATTAACACAGTCTAGGCAGCTTCTACCAATATGTTAAACTAATGATGGTATGGAGGCAGGAGAGCTATCTGCAAAAGGCATGCTGTCATTTCCTCTGGCTTGCAGTGTTTACTTTACCATGTCCTTCACAGTTTTGTTTAGGTTGTAGCAGCAGCAGCAGAAGTGGCCTAGCACAGGCTGTGTCCTGCAAGTGTGCAAAAAATCCTAATGGGATCTGCAGAGCTGGGTTTGCACCCTTGTGCTGTCTCTTCCTGAAATTAAGGAAGATTGACAGTTGGGGGACTGGAGTAAAATGCGGCGTTTTCTTTTGTTCCTCTCCCCTTGCCACTCGTAATTATCTGATTCATCAAGTCTGGGATCCCTCAGTCTGACAGAAGTGATGCTCAGAGGGGAGAGGCTTAACAACTTGCTTACATTCAGCTCTCCAGGCATAATCAAAGGCCGGGTTTGCTGTATCTTTTGCATGTGATTGTTTGACCCAAAACAGTGGTCACTTAAATTAAAAGTGATGGCTTGAAAACAAATAGAAAACAAGAGCTGTAAACTGACCTAAATTTCTCCTCTTGACTCCTGGGTCATCCCACCAAGCTCCAGGTGCCACGGGCTGTTTACATTAGACAAAAAAAAAACAAGGAGAGAGCTTGCACGTCCTTAGCTTTGCATCTCCACTGTCCTTTGACTTCGTCTGTAATCTCTGTTCCCCAGAACAGAGAGTGCTTAACACTAGCAGCCAGTTTACTCTGTTAGACCTGTGTGAATCAGTGTCTGAGAAACACTGCAAGTTTGACAGGATTATGCTTAGATGACTCTTGTGATAGAAGTGGTCAAGTAGCCCTTCCTCTGCAGCAGCTATTGTCAACTGTATGTAGAGGCTGATATTTGTGCTTGAAGGGGGAAAGTGAGGAGGGTGAGGTAGGGATGAATATGTGAAGGTCTGTTCTGTGGTTTCAGGACCTGAAGTGCACAATGTGGGGCTCTCAGGGGGTGCTGACTATATAGGTATGATGCAACAGAAATGGTGTCCCATGTCAAAGACCCACGGGTCTGAATCAAGAAGGAAAGCAATTTGCACAATTAGGGAAAAGACAAAGGACTCACCTCTGAAGCTGGAAGGGAAGGTAAAGGCAAATCAATTGCCATACAGAAGAGAGGAGACAAGGGAGGGCGTGACTGATGGTGAGGGCTGAGATGTGCACTGCCATATGGAGAGTAGAAAAGTGTAGGTGAGGAGGAGAAGCAGCAAAGTAAAGAAGAAACCAGAGTTAGGTGGGCCAGAACCAGAAAAGTCAGTGGGTCTTGCTCTCTGCTGCAAGCTTGTCTGACAGAGGAGCAGCTCCATGCAGCTCCCTCCTGCTTGGTGATGAAGGGCAACCTGTAGAGTCTGACTACTTGATGACTCACTGTCGATGACTCACTTAAGGGTCAGAGAGCTTGCAGCTCAAAATGTAATAGGTCTAAAAGGTTATCTGGACTATCCCCCTCTTACTCTGCCTGGAATTCACTGCTATGTCTGCTTTTTCAGATAGCAGTTTTAAAAGCTCAGTTAAATGCACACACACCCNNAAAAAAAAAGAGGGCGTTAGAAGAATGGTGTGCTTGCCAAGCTCTGCTCTTGCCAACCAGCAAATAGCAATATCACCAATCTACAACCTGAGTGCAGGGCTTGGAGAGGCATTGTGATCCCAGTCTGCACCTACAAGACTGTGGGGGTCTTGTGGGTTTGGGGTTTTTCTTGTATTGTTAGTAAATTATTGGTTGCAAACCCGAGGCCACAACCAGAAACACGAGTCATCTCACAAAATGCAAATGCTTTGAAGCTAGTTCCATTTATGGGGTGCAGAAGGGGACACAAATAATATTAATCAAAAAACAAATAAGTGTGCTTCTGTCTGCCAGGCTGACTGTGTGTACTTCTCTCACACGTACATAAACAGTCCTTCTCCTTTTTCAGTAGAGGATATCCCATCTGGAGTTCAGCAAGAACGTGTGTCCTTGTAATGCTCCTTCTGGACAAGGACTGGCTAGAACAGTTACTAGCAAACATGGACAGCCTTGTTAAGGGCAGATGTTTATGCTTCTCCTCTTAAAGAGAAAAGATTTAACAGCAATATGTGGAAAAGAGTTGCAATTATGTGTCAAATTGTAGGCTTATAGCAATGGGCCGAGAACCAGATTATATTCTTACACCATGTCCCAACTTGACTCATTCTCTGTGCCTGGTCCCAGTAAAAACCATGTGCCTCTGATAGATATGATATAAAAGCCTGCCTAGAGCCTCTGCCTTCCAAGCTTGCTGGGTAATCATTACCTCAGCAGCAAGACTGAACCTCTTGCAAATCCACAGTAAAGCTTTGCACTATCTCCTTTTCCCTCTGTCTCTGAAAGGTTAACCCCAGATTGCTGAACTGTGGAGAAAGCAAAGGGGGAAGTGCTATCATCCTTCTGGCTTGCCAGGGGCTAAAGTGCAATTTCAGGCCACATCACCCCAAGAAAGGTGAGCTTTAGCCAGTGCTAATCCACTCAAAAGTAAAGGCTGACTGATTTACAAACAAATCTTTCAGTACCTTTCCAATAACTGCAATGCCAAAAGGCAACCAAATCAAGAGTATTTAATAGGATAAGCATGCTAGTAAAGATAGACCTGAAACTTTCCATAGACACTGTGAGGTGTTTCAAGGTGTAACAACTCCCTGTCTCCTTGATGCCTAAATGCTGGTTGCAAATGATCTTTTTAGTTAATAATCTTAAACGTGGATATTAAATGGACCAAAGCTGAAGAGAGGTGCAGGCAACTCTAGTGCCCAGGAGTCATCCCATTCATTAATGTGCCATTGGGAAATGCAGGTGGCAACTCCAGTACTTGCTTTGGTGAATGTGTGTGTGTTGTAGCCCAGGCAATTTCTGTGCCTGGATGGGCTTCATGACAAGTGACCATAAATTAAGTGCTGTGTTGTACCTGCCCTGATTACCATTACCTACGCTTACCATACTCCTGCCAGGCCCACTGTTGTGCTTTCAGAAAGACAGGTTCTTCCTTCCAAAATAATGTGTTTAATCTTTTAGTTTAGCCTCTGCAAAGACTTCAGCCTCACGGTGCTTTTACATTTTGGAAAGGGTTATTTATAGCTTACCACACAGGGCAAATCTTTCTTTGTCTGAAAGCTATTATTTGTATTTATTTGGTTAGGTTAAGGAAACATGCTCACAATCAACTGGGTGATGGATGAACAGCCAACCACTTTCTCTACATGTGCATAAAAGTCAAGTTCAAATCTTTCAGTGCAGCTGCTTCGCTCCAAACAGTCTAACTATACACATGGTTAAAATAGTCCAAACACCAGAGTGAGTAGCACTAGACAGAAAATTAAAGTGTATTTATGTGGTAAAGATGAGGACTGGGGTTCAAGTCAGGAGACCCTGTTCTGCATCCTGGCATAAGCTTCTCATGGGGCAATAAGCAATTTGCTTCACCTCAGCACAATCCTTCTCCATCCACCTCCATCCTGCTTGAGTTTTCTTAGCTTTGTCTCCTTCTTAGCACAAGTAGCCCCTGAGGCTTCTGTCTTTCATGCTTTTGACAATAGACGATGAGTTTGTAGATAAAAAGGAGGATGCGGGTGGAAGCAGTGGGAAGTGCTGATGTTGCAGCCTCTTTTATGCTCCCTATTTGGCCACAGCAGCCACTCAAGGAGTTGTCTCAGTATGGCAAAGGAACACATTTTGTTCTTTCTGTCCCTTTTGTAGAAAGGAAATTATGCTTCCTACTGTACCTGAAAGCATCACAAGGAGGATATTTGCAGTTAACTTCGCACAGGCTTCCTTCAGACTAACCTGTAATGGTAGATTTCCTTGCAGAGAGCACTGTTCTGTTGCACTTAGAGCAATTATGTGGCAAATAAGACTACTTGGACGGGAGGATGGTGAGGGTGCTCACCTTCCTGTAGTCTGCTGCTCAAGGAGAATGTAGTTAGGGATGTTGCAGTCATTAACACATGAGAAGATAGCTGTAACTGAAACACTGATGTAAGCAGACAATACTTGTGAAGGTGCTACAGCCAGATGAAAGGTTAGTCAGTTGTCTTGGATTTGGCTTGGGTAGGGTTAATTTTCTTCAGTAGAAATTGAGAGGGACCACAACCAGGATAACCAGCACATGGGGCATTCATAATGTAGTGGTGTGGTAATTAATTGATTACAGGATGGTATTTTTCAAAATTAATATTATTAATTTTGATATTTAGGAGTCTCACCACCCCGACCACTAATTTTAATAACAATTAGGTTCTCTTGCAATGGTCATGGAAACATTATAGAGCAATAATACAGGATCTAGAACGTTTAAGAAATAACTAGCAAAAATATAAACATTAATAGAACTGGAAGAGAAGGTTCTTGCAGTCAATGCACTGCTGTAGTTAATTATGCTGCTTGCCCACTAGATGGACTCAAGGAGCTCCTTTCTGCCTTTGGCAGAAGGCAATGGTGAATTACCAGAGGCTTTAAGTATTTAGTCACCAACTATTATTTCCTGACTCGCAGGGCTGGCTACAGCTTCAGGCAGTACCCAAAACGCTCTCAGGGAATTCCGTTGGTGTCTTGTCAGCCACTGAGGCTTCTGATTCTTCCCAGACTTCGCAGGGTGCTGGCGAAAGGAGGCAGACAATCTCTGACCTTATCCTGATTTCTCTGGATGTGTACCTCCAGGACTTCCTGTCTTGGCAGGACACTTGCAGGTGCAGGCAGGACTGTCATGTGCAGTCTCAGCACAACGTCACACTGGCTATGCAGGCCGATTGCGCGGAGGTGTTTACAGCCTGTTCCAGGTAAACTCGAAGCAGGCAATTTCCAGGCAGTTCAGCAGATCTAACATAGCTTAGCAAAGCATGATGGTATAAAGCATGGCAGCATGCAGTGAGGCAGAACACTGCCAGAAGCAAAGAGCAATGGCAGCAGGCAGGAGCAAGCATGAATAGTACAGCAGAGGAGGTTGTGTCACCTGCTCATCTGTTTTTATCAATACAGCCCTAGACTAATGGGCCTTTGGACACAGAACAGCCAAACAGAATGGCAGTTAGCCAAGCTTGACCGTATTAGGTGAAACCATAGGTTTGCTTTATCAAATTTGGGAAAAGCATAGGCCTTGCACAAGGCAGGCACAAGCCAAGTGTGTGTATCTTGTTTACCACAGGAGATAGGGGTTTTATTTTGTACTTTTGCAAACTGAGCTATTGACCTGAATTAAATAGCTGTTACAGAAGGATTGTGACCCATGTAACCAGCTACACTTTTATGCTCTTTGTACAAAGATCTTTTTAAAAAGATCAACACAGCTTTGGTAGAATACATTAGTATGCTGGGATAATAAGGCTCTTTGGAAAACCTTGGAACCTTCTTTGAAACCTCCCATCAAATTACCTACAAATTCTTATTTGTTATTACTTAGAGAGTGCATCAAGTGCACACAGTGCATTCTAGCAAAGCCATGGCCTCTACCCTGAAGATTTTACAAGTCTGAGGTCTTGATCTAATACCTTTTTAAATCTGTGGGAGTCTTTGCCTTGAATTCAGTGTGGTTTGGATCAAATCCTCATACGGTGTTTCATGATACTTGGCAAAAGTTCTTGTTGCACTCTGGCATACCCAGTTAGCTCCAGCAAATGCATGGCTGAGCACTTCTTTGCAACAATGCCGATAAACGCAGCAGCAACACTCACTCCTTCAGTGACAGGACACTTACTAACCTGGGCAAATGCAGCCCTTGTGGGTGGGAGAACAGAGGATGGAAAGAAGGTAACCGTGCTGGTTTTCTCCTGCTTTTTAGCACCAGGAGTGGCATGCTTATATGACACACAGGGCTAAAATTCCTTGCCCATACTCTGCCTGAGCATGAGGCATGCAGTGGAAATCTTTGAGGATGAGATTCTTTCCACATTCTGCCCCATCCACCTTCCAAGTGGAAGTTGTGCACACATAGTCTTCTCCCGAACTTATTCAACCAGTCTGACCAGGGTGGAGGGCCATTTACAACCCCTGTTCTGCTACCACAGCATCAGCTCTGCAAGTATTTGAGCCTATCGATGGACACTTTGTGTGTGCTTGTTTGGAAAGCCTACTTGTGTACGGTTTTGCTTCAGTGCAAATACTATAGGCCCCAGAGCAGCACATTAATGAAGTATACTCTTGACTTTCAGTCCATGAATGGTCTCTGAATCTGTGTCTTTGTACTCAGAACAAAACCCTTTAAATAAAGGAGTAGCTTGAATGCTGGCAGCCCAGCTGTTTTTGAACAACCCTCCAATAACAAACCCGAGAGCGTTTGCATTGGTAGAAACAAAAGTTGGATAAGGAGGCTGATTCACTGTCTGGCTTCTGGAGACATTTTATAAATAGCTGCAAGAAAAACACGGGAGGCTTTTTTTTATTATTATTATTAGTTGATAAAACATGTTGACAGAGCTCTTTTCAGAATTGTAACTTGGGGGCAGCATGTCTTTTTAAACAGCAGACACATGGCAAACAGTTTATTTGCTGAAGGAAGCCAGATGCTCTATGTCCTTGGCAGCTGATTTGTAAGATTAAGGGAAATCAAACTAGTGACTAGAGTGTGGTAAATAAGCAAAATAAATAAACAAAGCAGTCAAGGTACCTGCAAGAAATTCTTCTGTCCTTTTTTGGCAGGAGAGCTGGTTTTCAGCTACTTTTCTCCACAATGTGTGGCTGACAAGGAAGAGCAGGCCACCTGAGGGGAGAATTGTTGCTTGTTTGTTAGCCATTGCCTTCTCAGCACAATGCTGCTGCCCGAGTGAGCTCAGATGCCTCTGTGAACTCTCACAGCTGGTCCCAGGAAGATTTATGGGCATGGGGCTGATGGGCTTAGAGGGTGAAAGATGCACATGAATGACAAGAAGCAGGAACATAATTGTTAAGCATTCTTCATCAAGCAGTTGCCCAGCCTGACTTTGAAGCTGTTATGTGGCAAGCAGATCACCTCTGGCAAATCTCTGATGGAAAGCAACGTGGAGATCAAGGGCTGGAAACCAGGAAATACAGTGTCTCCTACATGTAGGTCTTGATCCAGAACTGGCTCAGATAAGCATCATACCATCAGAAGAAGAGACTTTGTATAGACTAAGACCAGCTGAACGCCACAATTGCCAATAAAATAAAGTAGTTCCGTGAATAAACACAATATTAGTGGAGGAAAAAACAGAGATGATAAAATTTGTGTTGTTTATCCTTTATGCAGCTGGTCTTTCCCTAATTTTTCTTCAGCAGATGTTTAGGCCGGCACAACTTAGAGATTGAGATATTTCACTGTTTTCAAATCCTATCAGGGAGGGGATAGAAGTGCTGTAAAACCTGGGCCATTAGAGTTTATGAACCAGTGAGCTAGAAAACCTGTGCAGTAGATTTTTGAATGCCTGTCTGAGGCCTCTGAATTGTGTATGTTCTTCCCTCTTCCATGCCTTGAGGTATACTGTTACATTTTATTTGATCTGGTTTCTTCCTCAATCTAAATACTGACACTACTTCAAATACTATTAAGGTAATTCCTCTGTAACCCATCCCTGTAGAAAGAGGAATGTGGAAAATGATTCTTCCACTTGCTGTTCTTTCTTATACAGGCTCCATTGGTATCTGAACATCTTCTGGTAATGCACTGCTGTGGTAGTGTTCTGCTCCTAATTGTCACTGTCTTTGCTTTCTTTTGCTCCAATAAGAGATGTGTGGGTGCAAAGGAGGTGTGAAGGAAGTGAGAGCACTCAAGGTAAAAGCCAAACTGTCCCTTATCGTGGAGGCTACACTCATTCATGCTAGGCTTTTTTCCCTCCTGTGCTAGTGCAAGGGAGCAGCAAGGAGAAGCCAATTATCTTAGCGCCATCACACAAGGGTAGACCAGAAATGAACTTTTAAATAGTCTTTGTTATTTGAATAACATGAAGGAGATTCTGAAGGTCGTAAAAGGTTTTGATTTAAACAAATAATTCCCTTCCCACCCAGTTAAAGCCAGCTGGAACTGAAAAGAAAGAGCTACATGTAGACAGTGAGCAGGATTGTCATTCAGTGCACTTTGATTCCCCTGTGGGATAGGAATATGTGTGTGTGTGTGTGTCTGTCTGTGTGTGTGTGTGTGTGTGAAGGAGATAAGGAGCAATGCCAATGTGCTTTGAGCCTCTTTCACAGGAGGTTCAGACTTTCTCCTCATCCCCAATAAGAGATCTGATGACATCCCTCTTGTGTGTGTGCAGACCTCCCTGCATCTCTTC
>VWYK01028273.1:1631-23949 GCA_013399775.1 Semnornis frantzii | reverse complement strand
GGTGGGCACGCCTCCCCTCATTTCTTTTGGGGGGGGGGGGGGGGGTCAGTGTGTGTCCTCTGGTGACTGAAGATGACAGCGGATAAGTAAAGACAATGAACATGATGAATGCATGGGAGATTGCTGCTGATGGCTGAAGGCCTTGGAAAGACCATGATTTTTAAAAGAAAGCTCTATTTTTAATGACTGTGATATTCTGTTAATACTTGGGGAAGTTATAATTAGAACATTGATTTTATTTTGAGATTGTTTCTGTCTGAGTATTGGTTTGCACTGCCAACCAGCACTTTGGCAAGCTCATGCTTTTGTGCATTATGAGAGAGAGGTCTTTGGCTGGACCTAGTGAGATTAGCAGTTAACTTTGACTGGACATGTTCACCCACTTAGCTCTGACTGAGAACTTGGTGGGGTTTGGGTGAGGCTGACGCCATTCTCTCTGAGGCTAAAGTCTTTTAGTCACTGGAACCTACAGCTAGGGATTATGTAGATGAAAGAATACAAATAGTCAAATGTCAGGATTTGGAACTGTGTTTAGTGTGATACTTTAAAAAAAACACTCAGGCTGTTTCAGAGCTTCCTCTGAATTGTCCAAGTCAAATCTGGTGTGGGCAGCGTTTGCTTTAAACTCTCTTCCTGCGAAACCTTCCTGCATAATCATGTTCCAAACTATTTATTGCTGAAGACAGCTTGCATCACCCATGAAAGAATTTAATAATGACACTTGGAGGGAGTACTGTTACTTACAGAGGAAAAGGTCATGTTCTGTGCCTCTATCAGCAGTGTGTGGCTGCAGCCTTGGGTATCAGTGTTGGATTGCTATGCTGCCAGTAGATAGAGCAGCGTGCCTGACAGCCAGCCACGCTCCTTTTGTCATTACTGCAGAGCTGGGGCACCGTGCTCCTCGTTTCAGGCTTTGTTATTTACATTGCTCTGTAAATAAAACTGCTGCCTTTCCCTTCTGATAAATAGTGAAGAAACTTGTGCAAGCTAACATGAATGGGGCGGTGAGTGGGGCTATCACACTGCTGATACATACTGGTATCCTCATGTTGTCTATTATGCTGGGGAGAAACTGGTGCCTGGGTTTTGTTTTTATTTCTGGAAAGTGATCATTTTTAATCCCCAGTCTTTTCCCCTTTCCATCCAGCTCCCATGTTACTTGCCAAGTTCTGCTTTCAGACGTTCTGGGAACGCCCTCACGGCAGCAGGAGCACTGCAGGGCTGCCAGCCTCATGCCCGCCTGCAAGCTCTTCTCCCTCCATCCTGCTCAGCTGGGCACTCCCTGGCTCTGCAAAACAAAACAGTGTCTTTACTTCTCTCTGTCTCTTTGAACCTAAAATGGTCTCATTTTGGGAAATGCCACTAACACTGTGAGTTCATTTCCTTGTGGCATGGGCATTTAAATGGAACCTTAGCCTTTTTCTTTGACTGTTTCATGCATGTGAATTTTTAGCACAGTATACCTCACACAAACAGCCTTGTATAGGCACACTATCTCCTTCCTTCTGGTTATAGAGTTTTATTTTAATTTATGTGTTGGGGAGAGTGGGTTGTGAGTTGTTTTGTTTTGGTTTTTTGTTTGTTTGGAGGCTTTTTGGGTTTTGTTTGTTTTCCCCCCCTTTGTTTGTTTTGAAGGAAATGAGCAAGCAAATCAAAGAAAATATTATGCAAGTTCATCTTTAAGAAAAGCTCAAGTAGGAAAAAGGAAATAGAGCATAGCCTTAGGAAAAAAAAAAGTGAAAAACAAAATGTACACCTGTCTTAAAATGTCACCTATGTCTATTGTGTTCTGCAGTGGACAGGGGGTCATCTGGAAAAACAATTGCAATATGGAGCTCTGTGTTGACTGGGCATTGCCAAGCCCAGATTGAATGTGGTAAATGGAGAAGGCTGGTGGATTTCTGCTTCATTCCCTATACCTATACTTACTGCTGGCACTGCCAGTTGTGCTGGCAAAGCATTGCAGCGGCAGCAAGGAGTCTGCTGGTCACAGTCTGTTCTTGCTTGTGGTCCCCTTTGAGTTTTGGAATAGACCAGTATGACTCCATTGGCTCTTCACAGCTAACAGCAGCGAAAATTAATGCACATATGGATACTGGAGTAAGCATAGTAGGTACCGGATACTCACAAACACCAGAGACTCACAAACACCAGAGACTCACAAACACCAGAGACTCACAAACACCAGAGACTCACAAACACCAGAGACTCACAAACACCAGAGACTCACAAACACCAGAGACTCACAAACACCAGAGACTCACAAGCACCAGATACAAGCACCAGATGAGACTCACAAACACCGGATGAGACTCACAAGCACCGGATGCTCACCAACACCAGATGATACTCACAAGCACCAGATGAGACTCACAAGCACCAGATACAAGCACCAGATGAGACTCACAAGCACCAGATACAAGCACCAGATGAGACTCACAAGCACCAGATACAAGCACCAGATGAGACTCACAAGCACCAGATACAAGCACCAGATGATACTCACAAGCACCAGGTTTTCCACAAAACCACTATTCTAAATAGAACTGAGCTCCTAGGGGAAGAATTGATCTTCTTAGTTACCATCTGTGGAGATGAAAAACTCCATACTTGGTCTTCATCTCTGAACTGCTTTATGTAATTTAGTGTGTGTGGTCTGGACTCCCATGCAATTTAGTCATAATCCTGATTTCCCCATTGTTTTATGCTTAAGTCATGCTCAGAGCTTCCCAGTCTTCTTCCCTTTCCTCAGCAATGTTTATAACTCGCCATCTAAAAATGATAAAGGTTTTAGAGTCACTTTTCATCTCTCCCTCGCTGCTAGGTGACCTGATGGAGTACAGTCTTGCCATCACCTTATAAATCAGCTGTTCTAGAGGGGAAAAGGGATCATTCAGATAATTGCTTTGAAAAACTTGAAATGATCTATGCCTGAAACAGCTGGCAAGACAGCTAATATGTAGTGAGAGGCTTTATTTAAGAGAAGCACTGAAGGGTTAGATACACCCTGCCTCCTCAAATGCTCACAGTTGCTTGTCAAATGTAAAAATGACATCCTGGAGTTGTCATGCATCTGTATGTGGCCACTGACAACTGACAAGCCACTCTCTCAAGTCTCACAGCCCTTCAGAAAACCTAGGCAGAGGAGAGGTTCTGCTTTGGTTCCTGCTGTTACAGCTTTTTGAGGTAACCAACCCCCATCTGGCCCAAGTTACATGTGAGAGCAGTGGAGCAGGGGTCTATGTCTGCCTGGCATGCCACCCGTGTGCCCAGCTCAATGCCCTGCTCCACTTCTTTGCTTCGAACTTCAATCCTACTTTCTCTTTATTTTCTCAGTGATTGAGTTAGGGTTGAGGATTTAAACTAGTTGGTTTAAATTCAAGCCATATGAGACAGAAGTGATTTTCTTGGACAGGAAAAATAATCTTGGGGAGTTTATAGGACTTACAATTGCTCTATATTTTCATGGAGTATGAACACAATTTGTCTCTCCACTTCTCAATCTCAACATCTTATTGGATCTTATTGGATTAACTTGTTGTTCTTGGAATTTCCATGAGCTGGCAGGGGGCTCAGCAAGCCTTTTTTCACATTTGGTTAGCTTGGAGATTGCAGCCTTTCTCCTATGGGTTGAAATTGCTTGCATGGATGATCCTTGCTCATTGGGGTTTTTTTCCTCATTATATTCAATACAAATCAATTTCTCTCCATCCATATTTCAGTCCTTCTTGGACCTGGGCAGACCAAAGCAGAAACGCAGTGCAAACCAAGCATAACCAGCCAGAGGAAGATGATAGCAATGCTTCTGCTCTTTGCTCAAAAGCAGCAGTTCCACAAAGATCTGCAGATTTTGGCAAGTGAGTAATTCAAGAGTGATAGTACATAGTTTCTGAAAAATTTTTCTGCTTTTCCAAGTATCATGGGGGAGATATATTTGATCATCTTCCTAGAAAATGCCACACCTTGAGTGAAACACCATCCTGACACAGCAGTGCTGCACCATGGTCCTTCCCACATGGCTGCACCACAAATAGTCTGTAATTCTTTGCACAGAAGTCAGATCCTTCTAAGACCCATATCCTCCTAAGATTCATATTCCCATCAAAAACTGAACAGTGGGGTTTTTCCATCAGCAGTTTCAGGTTATCAGCTTCAGCTGCTAATAAAAAATTCATCAGGCTAAGGCTAAAGAAGTCACACCTGTCAGCCTGACACATTGTTTATCTCTAAGATTTTACTTCAGAAAGTATAAACAGTAGAATATTTATTTTCCTTCCTGCCATCTATGAGGCCATTCAGCAATTTGAGTGTGCTCACACACAGCTTTCATGAGCCAACCTTAATTGCACAGCAATGTGCCATAAAAACAAAGATTAGATATTATTATCTAGGAACCAATTTTACATTTTTCTCCTCTGACTTGAGCTGTTTAAAATATAGGGCACTATCTCATTTTGGCTGTATATAAATATCTCACTTGTCAAACTGCCCTTACTCAACCAGCTAACTTTTTTTGGTGGTTGAAAATCATAGTGTTTAATTGTGTCAGCTGAGGTGAAAAATGTTGTTGGTTCACCACCTGGCTGCACCATACAGTTAAAAAAAGTTAAGAAACACAGAATGTGGAATTCAAGGGACCGAAAAAAGTATTTTGTCTATTAACAAATGAATATGATGCAAGGACAGAAGAAAGAGAACAAACAGATTATGTGTTTCTTTATCCAGGTGCATTTTTACTTTCTCCTTACTAACTGGCTTTGAATCTTTCAGTGTGTCATTAAATAGAGTGCAATAGAGGCACAGAGGCATCTGTGAGAAGCTCCTGCCAGACTCTGTAAGTTTTCAATTAGTCTGCATCTGCAGAATCTTGAATTTATTCAATTGTTACTGTCACCTGCATGAGAAGAATTGACAAGTAAAAAGGATGACAGACCAACATGAAATAGAGTATCTACTGTAATTCTGGTGACCTTGTTCCTCTTGCAGCAGAAAAAGAAGCTGTTCAGTACAGAACTTCATAGCAAAGTGCTTAGGTGCAAGAAAAATAACAACCACCTATCAAATTTTAGCACCCACTGAATACTCTTTGTGCTGGACAAAAGACTTGGCAAGCAGTGTAAACCTTCTGCTCCTAGGAACAGATTCCAAGGAGGTGGTTTATGGTTTATGATATTTGGAATCCCTGTTGTGTAACTCTTCATCAGTGAAGAGTGCAACTGTGGGTTTAGCTCTCAGATAGGAATCTCCCAGAGAGAAGAGAAAGGGAACACATTGTTCTGTA
This sequence comes from Semnornis frantzii, assembly GCA_013399775.1. Lineage (NCBI taxonomy): Eukaryota > Metazoa > Chordata > Aves > Piciformes > Ramphastidae > Semnornis > Semnornis frantzii. Next base: position 18,668 of record VWYK01028273.1, on the reverse strand, counting down.
TCAGCTATCATCTACAGAAAGTAGATTACCTTCTGTCATGCAGGTATCATGCAATAGTGTTTTTATTAGCAGAAATGTTAAGGAGGATGCTTTCAGTAGCTGGGCTAGCTGAAATCTCTCCCCTTTGTCTCATATAGATGCAACCACAGGTGCAGGATCTAGCAAATTTAAGGTGAAAAAAGACAACTAAAATCAAGAAATAAAGCCTCATTTCTTGCATAGTGTAAGCTATGGCATTTCACTCAGTGACCCTCACTCTGAATCAAAAGACTTGCCTTGAACAAAATCACTTTAGTGTGCACCCCAAACACCTTTTTTATTTTGAAGGCAAATGCAGGATAGACTGAGATAGACAGAACTTACATTACCATGGATAGGGCTGAACAAAGTGCATGCTCATCTTCTTCTGGTAAAGTGGAAACACTGCTGGGTCTTTGTAAAATTTAAAATGTGGGTCAAGAAGGCAGTTGTCTGGAAGAAAGGAGGACTGTGATATTCTTTGGCCAAGAAATGTGATGCAAGAGAAAGCATTGACTCCTGGCTTCTGTCAAAAATTTGCAGTGAGAGTCTGAGGAATAGGTGGGAAGAGTGTGAGACACCAGACACAAGAGAAATGCTCACAGGAAGGCTGTTTGGATGCTCAGAGCTCACTGCTCCAAGGTTAAGTAGCCTCTGGTCTGCTCACAGACACTCTTTTACTTTGGGCTAGCGAAGAAATAGGAGGTGGAGAGTATGAGTTGTCCTGAGGCTGGCAATCTCCAAACTTTGTTTTTCCTTAGGATCCTCTCAGGCCCTCCTTATTTTGCCCAAGAGCAGTAGGCACTGCTGTGATGGAATTCTGAGAGTGCTAGCCATATTTTGTGCATCCAGGGTCCTAGTGGCTACCAGACTCTGATCTCGTGCTCACAGCTCACCTCTTCTGCTTCCTCCAAGGAGTCCGTGTGAAGGGGCTGTCACGGTGGTCTGGCAAGCCAGAAAGGCTGTCCCTTGTCTGAGTGTGCCAGCAGACACCCTAGTGATGTGCTGTGGCAGCAATTGTCCCAACTCTCTTCTTTTGCAAAAGAAAGACACTTTACTTTGCATTCCCCTGACATCTCATTGGTAATTTCTTCTTTGCTTCCTGCCTTAAGCTGTCTAATGCTGTTGTGCCAGCCCAGTGGAACAGAAATCTTGTTTTCCAGTCCTAAGGCTAGGTTTACTGTGAAATGAAAAGGCATGGCCCAGATTAAGTTTTAGCATATTGTGCTAGTAAACAATTCACTGAGCTCTGGCTTTCTGTTTGGTCAAAGAACTTCCTCCTCTCCCTCCTCCCTCCTTCCCCACCTCCCCGCTAGGCTCCTATGATATTAATAAAAGCAGAGTTTTTGTTGATGGAGTGGAGAAGTTGCATTCAGATCACATAATGTCTGAATCTGTTCTGGTCTCTGCTAAATGGAGCAAGGCAACATCCAATCTAGTAGCAAATATCTTGGGGGAGAGTGAGGCACAAAAAAAATGCTACTAATAGACTCAGTATGATTAGTGACCTTTTGTGACTGTTCTTACCTACTGAGCTAGGAGAGATTGTGGTCCTCAGCATGATTGAAACACAGAGTCTGTGGTTGGAAGCATTTTGCAGAGTACTCACCAAAACTGGCACTTGTGCAGGTCTTTTATAAAGAGATAAATATGTCTGAGCAGGAACTTCATAGGGTCTTGTGAGTATGCACATATCACCCAGTTGCCTTCTCCAAGAGAGCTTGATGGACCTGAACACAGGTGGGCTCCCAGGCCAAAAGAGGAGCTGTAATGCCTCCAGATAGACATCTCTCGGCTGATTTGACAACTTGCAACCTTCTAGACACCAGTTAAGAGATCTCAAGTTGTTTGGCATGTCTGGGGTCTCTCCCAGGGCCTTGTCCCCCACATTTCTGTGCTGCTCTGCCAGATCTGGTTTCTCCAAGCCTTGTCTGGTCAAAGTATCCTCCCCAGTAGACCTGACACCTTACGTCTTGTTTGCTTCTTCTACCAAATTGTAGCTTTTCCCCTGGGCTGCTATCAATGACGACAGCAATATGTGTCTTCCTGGTTTTTATTTGTATGTGTACGTGTGTGGCTCTTCAAAACAGGGACAGGAATTTCCTTTCCTGAGTCTAGGCATCAACTGCTCACTATTTCTGTAGCTTGCTGACAGACTGTCTGCTGCCCTGAGCTTTTGATTTTTCCCATGGCAGCAGCAAATTTGCACTGGGCTGATAGAGGAGGCCTTATATGATACTCTAAGAATCCAACCTGTTTTGTGCTCACAGTGTTTTAATTGCTCTAATGATCCCCGTGGAGCAAACCTGGCACCTAATGTTTTTTTTCCTCTGCCTCCTGCTGCAGAGTCTGTTCTTGCTACCTCAGTGCTGCCAGAGTACCTCTGCCTTGGAGAGAAAGAGACGTGGCTTGATCCCATCCCAAACTGGTGTGCCCATAAGGTGCTTGGTCAAATCCATACACTGGAAAGCTGGGAGCAGGCAAGCCACAGTGAAACTCTGCTCAGGCTGACATAACTGTACCCTTCCTGCTCAGTGGTTTCCCTTCAGAGGCACCCTAGGGATTCCTACACTGATTTCAGCCTCAGCATACTGTGGTGACTCAGGGGCTGTGCTTAGTGTAGCATGGTCCCAAATAGAGCTCTTGGGATGCTTCCCATTTTTACAGATTCACAGGGCGTGGGCTGCTTCAGATGAATCTCACAGATTTCAGTGGTCTTCCAAAGCAAATTAAACCTGTCAGTACTTTCTGGGACTTGCTGAGAGTAACAGATGGAGCCTGGGTACACTCAGTAGTCACTTTTCACAGCTTTTCTCAGTGACTACTGTAGTATGAATTTACTAGGAAGATGGATAGGAGATAAATCTTCCTAGGTGAATGACTGCCGGAAATCTGTAACAAGCTGGTGAGATTTGTCTCAGTGTGCATTCAGGGTGAGCAGCCAGTAACTGCATAGCAGAAGCTACAATTCAGAGCAGAAAAGATCAGTAAGGTGATTGAATGCAAACTCCCACAGTACAAGTAATTTATTTCCCTCCTCCTTTTTTAGCTTGTAACTGCCCATCTGCATGACTGTCTGTCTGCCTGTATGTCATTGCTCCTCTCCTCAGAGACATTTGATATGGTTGGTTAATTTCAGCCAAACTAGCAATAAGCAGTTCAGCAATTGTGAGGGTCCTCAAGGTTTGTGGAAAGTAGGCATCTGGTTTGGAGCAAGAGAGGCTGCCAGTGCCTAGGCTAGAGGTGAAGCTGCAGGATGAACAGAATCTCTACAATATTCCATGAGATTTCCATGGGTCCACATGCAAGCAGGATGGCAGATAACCAGGTGTAGCATTCCTATGTTTCACTGCCATGCTTATTTATGCATTCACAGTAGCCTGCTGCAAATTCAGATTATGCCACACAGCAGTACAAAAGAAAAGTAAGTGCCTCAGTGTGAATACAATCACTGCTGAACTCTTTAGTTCCTATAGCTTTGGCACACCTATTCCTGTGCCCCTCCTGTGAAACATACCTGTGATAGTGTGCTCGTTTGAGGCTAATTGGAATATTTTAATTAAAAAAATTAGATTATAGGCTGTGAAAAGCAAACAATGGTGATGTCTACTGCACTCATAGGTTTGCTGAGATGTATAAAAACAAGGACACAAACACAGATAACACAGAGAGTCTCTCTCTGGGAGCTGTTGTGTTCTGGCCTTCTGCTGTGTAACCCAACTCATCATTCTGCTTCTAACCGCCCTTGTCCATCCTCCAAACTCACCTTGCACATAAGGCAGACCCTGGGATAAGGTAGAGGGGTGGGAAGAAGGTGGAAGGGTGGTTGGGAGCCCCTCCTGGGGACTCTGATTACTGGGAGGGGAGTTGTGTTTCCGTATTACCTTTAACTTGTATGTAACTGTATGTTGTGTAAATATCTGTTTGTATATTGTGCTAAGCTGTAACTACAGCTTCATTCCTTAAATTCCAGCTGGCTAAGTCTAGTCTGGGGGATTTCTTGTATGGGGGTGTCAGATAACTCCCGAACCATCACAGCTAGTCGTATCCCAGTGGCTGTGGGAGCCTGTGGAGCCAGTTAATATGGACCTTTTGAGAAGTCTGTCTTTGGACTCCATTTTGCAGCTGGGAACTGTGAAGGATGTAAGGAAGTTGACGGAAGTCAGAAGCTCGTTACCATAATCATTACTTTATAACTGGGGAAAACAGAATTTTTCCAGGTTATATGCACTTCCTGAGGAAATACATAGCCAAAGGCATGCCCAGAGTGACATAACCAGCACAGTTCAGGAAGCTCAGTGGTGCAAACCCCACACTTTCGCAGAGAAGGAATGAGACGAGGCAGGCAAGGAATAAACACTGCAAAGGGGTGAGGAAGTAGTGTGTTGGGGAAGTGGAGACAAAATGCTGTCAGGCAGGCAAGTGAGCAGCCATGGGAAAAGGTAACAGTGGGGCTAGGACAGGGAGCCAAGGCTGGGCTGTCTCGAGGAGTACTGCTCAGGAGCAAGCATGTCCCAGCACCCACTTCTGCTGCCTCCCATGTTGGTCTGTAACCCTCACATGAGAACCTACAGAGACATCAAAGAGGAGTTACAAGAGTGAGCTTGGTGCTGAATCCATTCTTGACAAAGTCAGAAGCTCTGGGTAGGGAGGAGAAGACAAAAAGGCCCCCAGGGTTTCTTAGCCTAAAGTCTTTGCATGGGGTGAAGGATAGGGTACCAAAAGTGCTTGTTGTGCCTTGACCACAGCAGGACATAAGGCTTGGGGGGTGGAAAGTCAGAGAAACCTAAATTGGAAATGAAACTCAAATGTCTTAACTATGAAGGCAACATCTGTCTGGAATGGCTAACCAAGGATGTGGTAAATTCTCCAGCACTTGGAGACAAAATCAAGATACCCTGGGTCTCCCACAAGGTACAAGGCTTGGTTCAGATATCAGAGGGTGAAACTCTGTGGTGTGTGTTATGCAAGAGGCCAGACCAGATGATCAGTCTGGTCTGCCCTGGCCTTCAGAAATATGAATCAATGCTGTAGCAAGAGTCTAGGAGAATTAGCAGGAGAGAAGAAACACAATAATTAAAACCCCACAGTATTTTCAAGGTCTCACATCAAAGAGTGAAACGTTTTTTTCATTTTAGCCACAGCAGAGACTTGGGGGAAGATCTTGGGGAGGCTTTACTTTCCTGTTTGGAAATTTGCCCACTGGATGACTTCGACCCCAGAGATAAAGTTAGTCTTTACACTGGAGGTTTATGAGCTCATTCATGGGCAACATTTATTGGAAAATTATGGGAATTCCAAGGTGGGCTTATCCTAAGCATTACTTGCTTCCAAAATGCATTCATCAGTCTTCAGGGGTGCAGTAAGGCATGGTCTTGCTGCTTTACATAAATGGTTTATTAACAAAATCAGGATTAAGGCCAAACAGATGTCAGTATGACTGATTAGCTCAAAATAAACACAGTTGTGAGATAAGAACTAGCTGTGTTTTACTTCACCTTCTTGTGGTTGCATACTCAGTAGATGATGGGAAATGACATGTTAGGAATGAGGCAAAATGACTCATCCGCTGCTGCAGCTCATAGAAGGCAAGGCAGAAGAATTCAGGAATTTTCAGTCAATGGGTGTAAAATAAGCTGTGGCTCTGATCCAGGAAACTCTGCCACAGAGATGGATCCCCCCCAAGGTGTGCAGCCTCCCTCTCTTAGGACTGTGCAGGTGTAGGATTTTATTTTGGCAGCTGCAACTCCCTAAGCACTGACATTGCCATCGCTTTCATTATGCCACTTGAATTAAAATTCTGATAGCCAGAAATATTAGAGAAGTAACACTTGTTCTCTCATGAGACCTTGAGCCTTAACTGGTCAGGCCAATGAGGAATACAAACCACTTCAATGGTTTCTCAGTGAGAGGAAAGGTCTGTGCTGCCTTGCTTGGTCTGTTTTATCAGCATGTGAAATATGAGGAAAATCTAGTGCTAGAGGTCACAGCATTGTCATGAGTTGGTCATGTCCATCAGAGACACAGAAGTCAGGCTAGAGGCCTGGAGATGAAAACTGCACCAAGCATTACTTCTTGTACTTTTTTTGGGTGCTAAACGTAGTTGCTTGCTCAGGTGTGGTAGAAATTCCCCATTTGAAAAATGTTCTTAGTAAAAACCCCAGGTTTTGCATTACAAGGTACTCTGTTTTGGTAAGTATTTAGACCTGTGAAACCAATTTCTAGCCATACAAACAGCTCATTCTCTAAGTTAAACACTTGTGTTTTTCAATTTTATTTTCAGTGCTAATTTTTCACAATAATTTAAGCAATTAACCTTCCACATCTCTGCTGAACAAACCATTGTAGACAACCCAGTAAAGTCATTGTTTTCCTCAACCTTTTCATTGTGAAAACAAAGCAGCTAAAGAGAAGGAAGATCTGTTTCAGATCACTTGGAAATGAAACTCCTCTAGATAAATGCTTCTTACGATATTTCTTCCTGGTAGGCAAGCAAACCAGTACAGCACAAACTGTACACATAGGCTTCCTTGAAAGCTTGATACTCTTCAGTGTGGATTGCACTCTAAATGATTTTTAGTTAGCATTTCAAAACCCTGCTTGGATCACTTTGGATCTTATTTTAGTGATTTTCAGATTTAGGAACATTATGAGAATGGCATTCTCAAAATGAGAACAGTTGCCTACTTCGATTGCAACCCTGATCCAATTCTTCAGTCGCATGGTGCCATTCCTGATAGTGTCAAAGCACAATCATAACTTTTGCTTTCCTGTGCTGACTTGGTTGCTTTCCATGCACCTTGCCCTGTGCTCTATCTCAGATCCTGGCTGCTCCTCAAAATTGAAGGAAAGGTTTTGTGTATTTTTTGCTTCTCTTTGTACTGTTCTCTTTTACCAGCGTATGGCCTCTGCTTTCCCTCTCTGCTTTTAGGGAGCAATAGCAAGTATTAAGACGAAAGCTGATTAACTGGCATGCTCCCACTTCTCCTTCTCCTTGGGACCTCTCAACATTTTCCTCTATAAAGACATTACTGAGAAGCATTTAAATTTAATCTGAGTTCCCAGAAATGCATGGTCTTGCTTGTACATATTTACACTTCTTTTTTTGTTTTAAATTGTCTTCCCTGAGAGCTGAGGAAGATCTTTCTTAACAAGAACATAAGCCTTCTTGAAGGGAAGTGAGGATTTACTGTGATTAGTTTGAAATTTCATCTCATCCCCTCTTTAGATACCAAACTGCTTAATTTAAGAGAGCTGTTGCTCTAAACTCCTATCTAATCAAGTGAGATGAGTGCAGCACATTCAGCAGATAGTTTAGTTCTTAGCCAGACCAAATGTCATCATTTTTAAAGGAAAAGTGTCTTGTGATACACATACCCCAGCCACCTCTCCAGCAGGTATGAACAGGGAGTATCTCTTTCAAAGTCACTGGTATTGGGTCAACTTTTCTCCGGCTCTTTCCTGTGGGTGATGTTGGTACTCCTCAGTTTTATCTTCTTCAGCCAGAAGATTTTTGCAATTTTCCGGATGACCTGTGGTACTCCACACTAGCCATGTGTCAAAGTATCCCTGAGCCTGACAAAAGCCTACAGTGACTGCTCTCCTCATGTGCACCAGATTTCATGCACCTGCTGGAAAGGGTGGAGGTGAACAGCAGTTTGTGAGCAGAAGTCTTCTTTTGGTCATGGATGTGGACAGCACTGTGGGCTCAGTCAGGACTGTGACTCATTCAGAAAGGGTCTAAATGTCCCTATGTACAAGGGCAGGAGAAATTAGATGCCTCTGAAAAGATTTGCCATAACTGCATAGCCAGCACTGGTAATGGTTTTGGGTCAGGGATTGTCTTGATAATTCTGTGAGTGAAGGCCAATTTTCCTTTCAAGGCACTGTATATTTAGTTATTTAATCAAGCTAAACAATTCCTTCTCTCCTCACCCAGAGTCAGATCATGGCACAAAATTAAGCACAGCCTTTCCTTCCACCTCCTCTTGCCTCTCTGCTTGACCTAGACTTTGGGGAGCCATTAAGTTGTCTGAGATATTGATTTAATAAGGGTGGGAGAATTTAAAAGCACAAAGAGACACCTGACTAATTGGCATTTCCAAGAGATCTTTGTAATCAACCAATGAGGATTTTATAAGGTATGAAGTATTTGCTTTCACATAAATTTCTTCCACATTCTTTCTCTTATGTTTGCTTGGTAAACCTTCTGGAATAAAGATCACATCTGCCTCTCTGTAAGCTTTATACTTTGGAGGTAATTGAGTTGGTTCTTTGCTAGGAGGGCATGTACTGCTTTAATTGCACATATGTGTCTGTGAGCACACTATCCCTGCTTTTCTCCTAAATTTGATTTGGAATAAATCCCATGAAGGGCTGTTTTCCAACATTAATGGATGAAAGGTCCATACCAAGGGGGAAAGCATTCCAACACTAAATTTAATAAAACTTAGTTTAAAAGTTGTTTCTTTGCAGGAATTGTCTTTGAAAATACACAGTTGTGAGAGCAATTCCTTTCTCCCCGCAGTGATTTAATTGTGAGTATCTTCTGTAAGTTTTGTGATGTGTAACCCTTCATTTTTTATTTTGGCTATATGGCATAATGACAATTTAATGGCCTGACAGCAACACATTTACACTGCTGCAAGAGCTACCTGTTACGGCTCGCCCTGACACGCCGAGCAGTGACGCAAAACCTTGGGAAGATGCTTACAGTCAGGTGAAAATGAACATTGTGGTAATCTCTATTCCATTTCTGGGCCTAAGGTGCTGCCCTTAAGGTAGTGAATGCAAGTAAGTGTTCATCTTCAACGTGCTGCTCTCAGGAACAGCAAAGCACTGGAGGGAGGTGATATGAGGGCCTGGGGAGCTGTGCCCTAGGCTGAGGAGTCACATTCAGGGCAGTATAGATTAGCTAAACTATACTTTGCAACACTGAGTGTCAGTTTGATAAATGACTGTCTTCTGGGCTTTTTATCCTTTTTCATTAATTTGAACTTTATTTTATGCCAAGGCTCAGCAACTTATTGCTATGACCTGACAGCCCGATATTTTAATTATTTTTTTTTGCTTAGTGTTTGTTCAACACTAACTCAGGTAAAACTGCCAAGAACTGAGTTCTGCTTGAAAGAGGACATCAAGATTAGAGTCACCTGAATGATGTGTATATTTGCCAAAGGATGACACTCAAGTTATGACTCTCTCTAAGCTTAGGAAAGAAGGGAAAAAGTGTAAGAGACTGTCTCTTACTCTAGCTGGTGTGTCTGTCCTGTGATGTGCTTCCATACACCAGCAACTAAATCATATTGCTTTGTGCCAAGTGATGCTTCTGTGGGGCATGAGGAGAGAAAGCCCTCTTTGCTTTCTGATCCCTCAGTCATCCTCTGGTGGTTAAAAAATGCATTGTTCCCTCTTCTGTCCCTTCTGCAGAATTTGGTGATGTTTAGGTCTTGGGTCTGCTTGGTCTATCTCAGTAGCAAGCAACATATGTTTTCAAGCATTAGTATTTTCCAACCAAACTGCTTACCCTGGATTCATAGGGTGTTTGTAACAGATTACTTGATGCTCAGATGAGTGGTTACGAACAAGTAGAAGATATGAAAACAGGGCTGTCAGCTGAGTGCAGTAACCACAGTTTTATAGGGTATAACAAGGAACCAGAATCTGGTTCCATAGAACAAAGAGACATTTATAAAATACTCTCAGCAGAATCATGGTTCTTATTTCAAAATTTATTCAAGCTGTAGTTGCCTGAATTTCCAGATTTTACTTGGGTACCAGTGTATTCTTTAAATTTGTGCAGATGCTCAGATACAGGCAGAGGATGTTGTACAACCAACCATTTGTGGTGTCATTAAATCAAAGACCAGCCTCTTCAAGAGAAGCAGGTTTCTATGTCTTCTATGCCTCAGGTCACCAATACTGGCTGCTAATTAGGACTGATGGATTAAAGAATCGGAATTTGTTATTTTCTGAGTAGGATGAGCAACATCTTCTCTTGTAGTCTGCTCTAAGCAAAGCTGTGGTTTAAACTAGAGATTAGGCCAGAAGAAGAAAAAATATTTTCAAAACTGAGTAGGCATTTGTCTCTTTCAAGGTGTTGGGATTTATGGCAAAGTTCAGAGCTAGGCTAGATTAATTTCTTTTAATCCTAGCTTACATCTGAGTTCTATGTTCATGGCTGCTGCTTAGGTTTATGTAAGAAGGCAATGCAAAACAAGTTCAGTTTTTCAAGATCTCTCCAGGTGGAGCTTATCAACATTTTGCTTTACAACTTTCAGCTCTGACAAAGAATTGGCCTTTCAGTACCTCTTAAGTGTCTGCTATTTATGAAAGTGGGTTAACTTTTTTATTTTTTCCCCTCAGAAATAAACTTACAACTGTCATTTTTAGTCAAAGAAGTTACCCTGAAACCTTCAGGTGCTCTGAGTTGCATCACCAAAGATACTTTTTTGGCTGAAGTGTTTGCTGTGTGTACCTTTCCATTTCTTTGGCTGATAAAGTTTTGGTACACATTTTTTAAAAAAACAGTGTTGGTCAGTGACCAAGAGGTAGGCCTGGCACTATGTTGGCCTTATATTAGAAGGGAAATCAGTTTGGGAATCGGTGGCTTGACCAGACAGAGAAGGAAATACAATTCTGTATTTTAACTGTCTGGACATCCCTGGGACCGCATAGCTTCAGGAGAGCTGCAGATGCAGTACAGCCTTCAGGACTTGTCTCAAAACTATGATGAGACTGAGTCTTCTCTTTATCCTGGACTTATTTTCATGAGCTTGATAAAGCTCTCAATACTCATGTTGTGTTAAGTGGCTATAATTCTGCTTCCTCAAAGGAGGCATCCAAAGAACAAGATTTACTCTTCCCATCTACAGAGATTGCAAAAGTACGGCAAGGGCTAGGACAACCCAACTAATGCTGACAACTTAATTACAGAGATTACCAGGCTTGTAGGTTCCTGACATGGAGCAGTTTTCATCCAGAGAGTTTTGAAACTGAGCCAGATGCTTATTGAGTGCAACTCTATATTGCATCACTGACTTTGACAGTGCAATGTCAATTTACACCAGTAGAGAGTCTTGGTCTTGTTCAGTGCTACCAGTACCAATGTGGAAATACAATGAGGAATGGCAATTCAGAACAACAAAGTGTAACAGAGGATCTACTTATCTGCTAGTCAGTGCACACCTTGTCACCTCTGCAGTGTGAAGCCCAGTAAGAGTGATGGAGAGCCAAATACTTCCTGGTAACTACACCTCCTGGAACTGTGCAGAGCTGTGGCTAATGTTGTGGTGGTGAATGGCTAAACTGGGAAAAAAATGGAATCAGCCCCTGTGGCAGCTGAACAGCCATCTCAGCTGGGACACCTCGCCCAGGGTGATGCACTCCAAGGGGTTTTCAGCACATAAACAGATGTTGCCGTAGCACAGGATGCTTTTCACTTTTATATTGCTCATGCTGGATTTATGTGTTGCAGATCAGCTCTTCAGCTGCTGTAACCAGACCTGTCTAGTCAAAGGCTGTCAGGGTGAGACTGATGCTCTCGGGCGTTTTCTCCGACTGTCTGTGGTGCAGGCTCCCCTCCTGCCACAGGCTACACCAGCTGCATGGCAGCCCCCAGCTGGAGGGGAGCCACAACCGTGTGCTGTGTGTGGCACTGTGTCTCTAGCCAGGCTTTGCAGGAAGGCATTTCCCTGCCTTCCAGCGGGAACAGTCCCCAGCTGCCAATCCCCCACTTTGGCAAGACTGGGATCACACAGTCGTGTCCAGATGGCCTGGGTGCTCTGCAAGTCAGCATAGTACCTTTGTGTTACATCTGTACAGACATTGCTGTCTGGGTGTGTACATCCAAACTGATTCATCCCACACAGACAGCCTTTCACTCTGCTTAGCTCTGCAAATAAGATACAGCTATTTCTTCTTTGGTTTTGAGTAGCTGGGGGGTTTGAGCTGAAGCAGAACAGAATGAAAAAGCAAGGCAATAAAATTGCTGACCAGGTAACACTGCTATGGCCTATTGAATTTTTAATAACCTTCAACTTTCACATTGTCACATCTCATGAGAATGATTTTGTATTTTAAAGTTTCACAGAACAATCTGGCAGTGAGCTGGGTCCTTACTGAGAGGTCAAGGGAGCAGAGGAGGATCACAAAGTTGAATTATTAAAGTGAGTATGTGACTGTACAATAAATGCACAACAGTGCTAATGCCTGTGTGAGACTACCTTAGTGCCATGCAATAAATAGCAACAAAAAAGACACAGTAGCAATTCCAGGTCTCTGTTAGCTTAAGAGCAATTGATCTTTTAAGTCAATAGTGTTAAGTCTTCTCTTGCCTTGGACTGTGATACCTCTTGGAAGTTACGGGGCTCTGCTTTGTTGGATTAAGGATCTGCTTTACAGCCTGAGGTCTACCTTGCCTCTATGCACAGCTTGTGTTCAAATACAGCCTTGGCTTGGCAGAAACTTCAAAGTGCTTGACAAAAGTTCTGAACAAACTGTTAATTGTTCTTCGATTTATCAAAAGATACTGGGAGGTGTTTGCATGCATGGAACCAAATGGAAAACTGTGTGCTTAAACTTGGAAATGAGCTGAAAGGCAAGTCAAAGCCTTAACTTCTTGTGCGTAGTATGGGTGGACAATCTCTTTTCCCTCCTACTCCTTTCAGTGTTTCGGTTTCAGCAAATCACAAAACTCAAAGTAAGACCTGACCCAAACTGCAGGATTTTCATTTGCCCTATACTGGAAGCCCTATTCTACTCCAGACATAAGTCTTTTGGCACAGACACCTCCAGTGATCTGGAATTTATCCTGCAGTATAGCCAGACCCAATAGCACGCATGTTCTCACATCCTCACTGTTTTTCTAGACGGTCTTTTTCCACAACATCAAGAACCATGGCTCCAGCCATGCAGACCAAAGAGTTTCCTCCAAATGTAATAAAATGAAGGGTTTGAGCCAAGGAACTTGCAAATTCTTTTGTTGTAACAACTGGCATAAGGGATACATTACCAACTCCTTTTGCAAAGCAGCAATGTCAGGGACTATGTTTGAAATGCCCAGCAATGGCTGTCTGTGCATCCGTTGCTCACTGGGGATTTGATGGAGTGTGAGTGAACTGAGCACTAGTGAACCACAACAGAATTCTTAAGGAAACCCACACCCAGGTGACTTTTCTCTTGGTGTTTGCTCTATGCAAGTTATTTTGCACCGACATAATTTAAAATAAGTTCTGTCTGCTCAACCTTTGGGGAAGCAGCCATCTCCTGCAGAAAACAGGATCTCCTCCTGCTGCATAGTGATAGCAGTCACAGAGGGATAAGACTTGATGGTACTTGCAAGGCTTTCTGAAATGAGTGAATAACAGGGAATTAACAGTATCTTTGAGTTCCCTTGAATCTCATCTGACTTATTGATGTCATGATTTGCCTCATAGAATATTCAGGCAGAACATTCACCTTTATAAAATGCATCTTTTCCCTGTGGTATTTCTTATAGTCTCATTTGGGTCTAAAGAGAAACGTGAATCATCTCGTTAGTTGGAGAAGGAATAAAAGAACAGTAAAGTCAAAATTCATTCAAATGAGTATTGTGGAACCCCAAATTCTCCATGTTATTACAAGAAGATAAGTGATAGGAACTCTTATTTATATTGCAGTAATAGAGCTAAAGCTTCTTAGAAGTTATTTTTAGCTGTGGATGTGTAACGAGGTTGTCCTTACACAATTATATGCTCAAACTGTCCAATACTGACTTATGAAATTCTGTAGGGACCATCTCCCATTGGAAAGAAAAAAAAAAGAGACAAATATAGCCCCATATACAGGGATCCTTAAAGCCAGGGAAGGCTATGGACATCCTCCAGTACAACACATCTACAACATTCATTGCATGTTTTGCATTGCAACATTCACCTGGTGTTTTTTCTGTCCATAATACTGAACAGAATTTTAGCCTTTCCTTAAAGACTGGAGGGGGATAGAGAATTCAGTTAATAATATTCAATTACTGTGCTCTTCACAGTTTAGAGAAAATGCATGCCCAAAACTTGAAGTTTGGCCAGCTTTGGCTTGTACCTAGTGGGTTTTGTTGTGCCTTTTACACCAGATATGATGCCTACAGTTAGAAAGCTCCTTCTGATAGTTGTAGTCGTTACTCTACCATCCGTGTGTCTGTGAACAGTGATCATGTTACCTCTTAAACTTCCCTGGGATAAATCAGATTATACTTCTTTGGTCTCAGTCTGATTTCCAGACCGCAGGTCAATCTTGTAGCTCTTTTCTGAACTCCTTCCAAAGTTTGAATACAGTTTGCAAAGTTTGGGTGCCAGAACTGCATGTGGTATTTCAGCAGTATTCTCACTGGAGCTATACGCTGGCTCTTTCAAACTCCCTTGCTTATTTATCTAAGGATCAGAATTGCTCTGGAGGGTCATGTTCAGCTGATTACCTAATGTGACCATGAATTTTTTTTCAAAGTTAATTACATGTGAATTTCTGGTTCACAGCATCACGGGAGATATAAAGCCTTAGTGAAGAGGTACAACTTGCATTTGGTTCTGAGTGTGCAAGCAATACAAATGACAAGTTCTTACAACAGATTTGCTCCCCACATCACTTGTATCACTCTGTCTCTTTTGTGATGTTTCAAACTTCTACCACGGTGGGTTTTTTGTTGGTTTGGGTTTTTTTGTTTTGTGCATGCTGTTGATATTGATGTCATCAACAGGAGCAGCTGGCACCAAGAATGCTGCCTCGCTAAGCTCCAGGCGGAATGCCTTCCTGAATGGTAGTGATTCTGTTAACGTTGCTTTTAGAAATACGTTCATTAGACAGCTTTAAAACTATTTAACACTAAGGGGTTGTTATGTGGGAGTGAGTTAAACACCTTAAAATATCCAAACATCTTTCCGTTCTGCAGCTACTTCTGTCAGCCACGCTGGCAATCCTCACTGGACTGTAATCCAACTCTGCAGATTTACAAATGTTGCTATTAATGACTGCTGTTTAACATCATCTCTAATTGCCAGTGAAATAGTAAGTATCAAGTTAGGCCCCGAATATGTCATTCTGCTTCCTTCTGAATCTGAAACAGAAACATTGGTCAAGTTATTTTCCACAATATGATTGATAATTTTATAATTCTTTTTTTCATATTCTTTTTCATCCCATACAATCCAAACCCAACTTTTCCACCTGGAAAGGATGCTTCTCTGGAACTTCTTGAGAGAACGTATCTATTTCCATTACATTATCCACAGAGAATCTTCCCAGGTTGGTGGGGGAATTGTAAGAAAGGAGAAAATGAGTCCTGCTCTGGAGATTCCCAATGTGAGCTCCTCAGCTCCCTTGAATCGTGGTGGGAGATAGTCTGTGTGGGAGCCTGCATGATGAGGCTGTGGAGAATGGGCGTGCTTGTTCACATGAGGATTTCTGCACACCAGTTGGATAAGTTACCTCCAACAGGTTTCCTTTCAGAGTGCAGCCCCCAGAAGAAGTGATTCCTTCAGAACTGGCTGGGCGTTTCACCCTTCTTCCCACGCCAGCTGCATGTGCAGGAGGCAGTAGTTGGGAGGATTCCCTGGGAAGTGTTTCCCCAGATTTGAGTCCTTTCTTGAATTTGGAGTGGTTCCCTGACCGCCAAGCTGTACTGGCTGCTTCACTCTCTTCCAAGGAATACTTAATTGAAATCAGCTTCAAATAAGACAGAGCAAGAGCTTGAATCTACAGCTCCCCTTTACCTCCGGGGAACTTCCTAACCGCTGGACTGCATACTCTCATTCTCTCTAGCTCACTTCATATGTAATTATTTACATGGGGTGGAAAGGTTCCAAGGCAATGGGGCCAGAGGGTGAGAAAGGGTTAACTAAAGCAGCGGTGGAGAGAGAAAACCTGGCTGTCCCTAACCTTCTAGTGGGGCAGTCTAAGTTGCTGTCCCTCGGGTCTGACAGTACTTGGAAGCAGAGAGCCAGGCTTTCACCTCTGGATAGTAATCACCAAGGCACTGGCCTGTTTGCTGCTTGGCTTCCCCTTCTCTTTCCTCTGTTTTGGAAATACAGTGGTTTTGTTCTGATGTATAATGAAAATGGATTTGAAAAACTTCAGAAGACTATTTTATGGCCAGCTCTGTGTATCACATCTGAGAGACAGAATCTGCAGCAGAAAGATTGATGAAGTCGAACCTGACAAAACCTGATTGTGCATTCCTTTCCCGTTTGTCAGCAGGCTCCTCTCCTTAATAGATGAAGACTTTTTTGGACCAGTTCCTCATTCTTACGTTGAAGTATATTCTTTCATTTGTCCCCTTCAGGCATGCTGCTCCTATTAGCACAACCCAGTCCATTTCCTCCCTTTCCATCTTCCCTGCCTTGTGCCAGTTGACTTGCTGAAGGAGAGATCAGAATATGCCAGAGAGGGTTGCTTCATGTAGCACAACGCAAATCTGGTTCTTCTGAATGTCCATTCGTGCACCACCCATCTGATTCAGATGTGAGGAGACCTGCACTTTTTATTTCAAAGTACTGGTTTTAGGAATCTCTCTGTGGGTTCATTGTGGAGAACTATGCTGGGCACACTTTGAGCTTTCACACTGCAGCCACTAAGGCTGCCAGCTTCTTTCTTTCATTCTGTTCTTTAAAGAATAAGACCAAAGGTGTTCAATGGCATTTGAAGTGCTGAGCGTTGCTCTACCTCGCCTGTAGCAATAAATTATTGTGCTGGAAAATTTGTCACCATGTAGAAGTTGCTCACCAGCAAATATTTGCAATGCACCCATTCTTTAATTTTTATTTTGTGGGGTTCCCCCCCTTTATTCCTTCCTTGGGATCTCTGTACTCTTCCTAAATGCATCCTTTTTGCTTATCCCTGTTCTACTAAACTGACATCTACTGTCCATTTATACTGAGCTGTCAGTGTCTCACACACCTTCAGAACACTTCTTTTTAAATGTCTCAAGATCTTTTTCTTGTAATTTTTTTTCCTCTTCTTTTTTTTGCCGGATAGAGGATATAGTAATAACAA